>CALNVZ010003430.1:40705359-40723799 GCA_940671915.1 Paracentrotus lividus | reverse complement strand
TTGTAGAGGAGACTTTACTGATCAAGATACATGTTTCAGATTTTCTGTTGCAATTAGTGTGAGGTTGAACCATATATTGACTGTACTAACGGGGCACGTGCCATCGACGTGCCAAAAACAGCTGTTTTTATTTGCCATACAGAGTGTGATACATGATCCAGGCTTTTGGAAGATTTTCTTGGAACTAAGCTAGAGCCATCTGGTGAAGGTATATACATTAGGCTACAGGCAGATAAATTATGGTAATCTGCTGCAAATCATTAAGCACTAAATCTGATTATTATCATCATTAACTCCTAGAAAGGTTTCCAAAATTGTTTATGGGTTTATTCTGTGAAAGATGGCCTCAATGACATAGGATGGGTTAAAGGACATGGCTCAATGACTTATACTTTCAAATGAGTATTGTACATAACATCTAATTTAATCAGCACTTACCACTGCCTGTATTCTGGGGCTTCACACTCATATTGGCTATCACGTCCAATGGACTTGTAGCTTTTCTTTTCATTCCTGAATCTTCATCTGGCACATGGGAGACATTCTCCTCATCACTGGTTTCGGGGCAGCTATCTCCATCCTGGCTAGCACTGGTTTCATTGCTGGTAGCTGATGGAAGTTTATTGCAGAAAGAGAAATTAGCCATCATTGAGAATCAGAATGATAAGGGGGTCAAGTCCAATGGCCCATATTCAGAACAAAAGACTGGGTTTGTATGAGATGGAGTTTGTGCGAAAGCTATTGTGCAAGCCTTTTGTCTGATGTATCAGTCAACATCAGACAAAAGGATCGCACAATAGCTTCGCACAAACTTCTGTTCACACAAACTCAGTCTTCGCTCCAGAATACGGGCCTATGTGTTACAGTTATGCAAGAGGATGCATTTAGATGATTGTACATTTTCAATAAATTATGGTATGCATTCATTTCCTAGAGAATAACTGTTAAAAAGAAATACTTACTGTTTTAAAATAGCTTTACTTAGAGGACAATTTAACTTTAACATTTGAATGTTATAAATGATAATTATTCTAAAATCAAGAGACAAAAAAGGTAAATAATGAACATTATCTCATTCTTCCAGGATACGTACAGAAGAGAGGTACTGTTGTGACGACCATGGTGTCATTGGTGAATGGCCCTTCACTATATGGCTTCAGATCTAAATGAAAACAAATAAGGAATAAGAAGTCATTGAAAATTCATGATAATACAAGCATAAGGGGAATTGTTGTGGTATGTTATAGGTGCATTGATAGGTGAAAAACACAAAACTACTCATTATCATTACATGCTCAACAATCAACTTCTTATTAAGTCTGAACTTAAATTCTTAACTACAACCCGTTTTCCGATGCAATTAAAAAGATTTCTGCCTACTGTCTACAACAAATATTTTCCAACTATTAAAATATCTTCAATTCCCAAGGACCCCTTCCGTATAGACTGAATAAAAAATACTCACTAATGTCAATTGCCTCATGTTTTGCAAATATCTGTATTGCCTTCTTGAACTCTTCCTGTAAAAATAAAAAAAATATGAAAAGAGTTAGAATTGTTCACTTTTGTTAAACGTGGTTTCATACTTCTTACTCCAAATAACTCTTCAAATAGAATCAATAGAATGGAGATTGTTTTGTCTTCATTTTTCTTTCTTTCTTCAATATTTCATTGCACAGAACTGATAATTCAGGTGTAATAAGAATTAAAGATGTAGATTACAGAATCATTTTGTGTGTTTTATGCACTTTGTTTACAAGTACACAACAAATCACTTGTGACTTATGATCACCCCCGCCCCCTTTCCATGTTTACATATTTTCTTAATATCATTTATATTATTTATATCAGTTATGTTTTCACACATCAAATTATCAATACCGAATTACTATGTCATAAATAATGTTATGTTTTTATATTTCATTCATGGAATAAATATGGAAGTTGAAATTATCATTTCTAGACAATGCTTTTCCTCACATCTTTGCTGAGAAATGAAGGTCCCATTTCTAACTCTGAAAGTTTCATGTATAGGGGAGATTGGGGTAATTATGGCCCTGGGGTAATTATGGCCCCTTTGTCTTTGAGAGCTTATAATTCTTTGCTGCATTACACAATGATAATTTAATTTTTACACATGCCTCGCTAAACTTTTCCTACTATCAAATGACAAAAATTAGCCATTTACATGAAATTTTGTGCTTAGGGGAGCCTAAAATGTACGGCAACTACAATTCTGTTCGTTGGAAAGTGGCAAGTCTGCTTTTTTATGTGGGGTGTGATATCATTAATTAAAATCATTTAAGATGAAATTTTGATTGAAACTGAAACAATAGTAGAAAACACAACAGAAAAACTTCCACCTAAATATCTTCAATAGTAGAGCTGTAAAGGGGGATCAAATTGAAAATGTCATTTGGGGTAATTATGGCCCCCAATGCATTAACAGTGTATAAGCGCAGATAAGCGTAGATGGGGACATTAACTTGTACGATTTTGTACATAAATATATGTATTGCTTTGATTGCAAAATTTCAACATTTTGGCTGAACCAATTATTGACTTTAAATCATTGTTGGTGGTTGATAAGTGTATTAGGAATACCCAACAACATTTATTATACATTACCATCATTAATTAGCATAATATCTTTGAATTCATACAGTCATTAGAATAGGGGCTATAAATACCCCAACCCGTGGGGTAATTATGGCCCCCAGAGTTGTTAACATAATGGTAATTAATATGCAAATGAGAAGTAGCAGGTTAATACTTTCTTTTGTATATTATAGGTATATGGATTGACTGTATTTTTACATAATTAGAATATCATTGGACTTTTCATTTAATGGTAGTAATATAGGAAATGTGAAAAAGGGGGCCATAATTACCCCAGTCTCCCCTACATGTATTCTTTTTTGCAATTACTCAAGAAAATCAAAAAACTTCTGGATGTTGAAAACTAACTATGGCCTTTAATATGTGTACAAAAAAAATGACAACATACCATATTTGGTGGTCCATACATTGTGACTTGTGGAATGCCAATGTTCTTGAGGGTAATGGTCATACCTAGTTTAGGAAAACAAACAAGATTGTATTTTGGGTTAATGTCTCGAACATTTGTTAATTAAATACAAAATATGCTCTGAATTCATATAATAACTGTTTGAGAATTAATAGTCTCAGCAAACAACTAAATACTATTCAAATGCTCAATGAAGCAACATAACCAAAAATGACAAACCACATAAAAGGTGAAATAGGTAAATGATCTGAACATCACAATAATAAAATATATCACTTCATCTTCTTCTTCTTCAGTTTCCATCTGCATCCTTCAGGTTTGAAGATTCTTGCAGACTTTTATAAATCAAGATTACTAATCACTGATTAATCACTGATGATTAATCAGTTTTACTTTTTTTCAAAGGCTTACCAATGGATCCCCCAATATTTTCCCATGACATCCGAGTGAGAAATATATGCTCCAGCCTTGACAAATTTCTGGTTCTGTTACAAAAATAAAAAAGAATAGATTTAATTACAGCACTGCAGAAAAAAAAAAGTAAAACAAAATGACAACAATAACACCTGCATTGCATTTTTATGTACTAGAAATAGTAATAGGATGGCATATTGTAGCTCAGTCAATAGTAAGCATAGATTATTCTTCCTAAATTTGAACTCTTAATTATGGGAATTACCAAAGGACAGGGGACAGAGTATGCCCTCCACCACCGCCTCCCACCCCCATCCCCCTCAATGACAATTAACTGGCTTATGCATCACCAGCCAATATTCAGATCTGCCCTGTAATATAAAGTGATCAATTGTAAATTGATAGAAACCAATCAAGATCCTTCTTAAAATCCATCTTCATTAAATTGCCACTCTCAACTAATCATAAAAGTTGTTTCAAATTTGCAACTAAACAAAGTTATCTGTGACAGGGCACCTGTCAATAAACAAAAAGCCATTTATTATTAAAATTATTAATTAGTGTTATTTACCCGCATTCCATCAGCAACCTTTGAGTGCCTTCTCCACAATTGAAAAGATATCTGAATATCAATGAAAACAACAACAAATAATGAAATCAATACATTCATTTTGTTTTAACAGAGACCTTCAGATTTTACATAGTAACAAGGTATTCAAACAAACTATTAAATTAAAGAATGAACTACAATATACTGGAATCCATATGTTTGTTGCTATATCAGGAAAGCAACTTGTTTGACCGACAGCAACAATCAGTTTATGCAACCTGGATTCAAAATATTGTAGTTCATTCTTTTATTTTGTTTGAATACCTCACTACTGTATAAAATTGAAAGATCTGTAATGAATGTCGTGAAACCGGTTTATTCTCAAATAGATTCTATGTATGAAAGATATTTCTTCAACATTCAAACATTCAATTATTCAGTGATCTGATTTGTCAAGTTTGCTTGTAAAATTTTATAAATGACATATATTTGTCTTTCACATATTTTCATGTTTAAATGGCAATTTTCTTTAAACAAAAATAATTGACCTGGAAAAAAATTGGAGCACATTCTTTTAGTATTTGTGGTAAAGGTTAGGCCCTATGTTGCCCAAGCAGAAGTGATTGAATGCTTTTTACACTTCCCACTGACATACCAAATGTACATGTAGAGAGAGTCTACAGTTCAAATCCAAAGAATTTCTCATTATGATAGGCCTACAACTTTATTCTGAAGTGAAATATATATATTTCAACTCTGGACATGTAGGCTACTTTAATTTAGATACATAATGCAGGCCTAAACCGAGGATTTCTCAGCGCTAGTGCAGTTTGGTATCCCCTACACACAACCCTACCCAACCACCCTATCATAAACCCTAGTGTTTGGAGGTCGCCATCAACCCTATCCCTTCACGTCACATGATACCTCGCGGCAGGATGCCTACACTACAGTAAACTGCACTAGCACCGATATCTCTGACTCAAATCGATATATGCACCAGAAGAACAAACAGATCCTTGGCTAGGTCACTCTGACGATTTTCATGGTCTACCTTGAAGTATCAGTTATGATGAGCACAGATGGTGGGCAGTCGATTGATCCATTTCCAACAATCTGAAGAGAAACCACAGAGCTTTGCTGAGGACCTTTATCAAGTTGAGCTCTCTTCTCCCTGTTCTTGAGAAACCGCAATTTGGCCTTGTCTGCTGCCATTTCCCAGTGCGAAGCAGTCCTTTGTGGGATGACAAATTGTGATGAAATACTCCTTCGGCTTTGATTTGTTGCGTTAAAACAGTACGTTATTCTTGAAAGAAATTGAAACCGTAATTTTGGAGAGATGTTTCTGTTGGAAATACTTAGGAGATTACAACTAGAAGTGCTATGAAAGTTCCTGAATCTACTCAACAGGCTCCATGACGACGATGTTGACGTTGAACACAAACTTGACCATGTTGACAAAGTCAAACTTGAAGTTGCTATCCCATTTCGTGTGCATGTGAGAACATTCTGAATGATCACTTTCTGGAAACAACATCCAACTCTGAATACGTTGCACAATATGAGATTCATATATCAGAATTGTATTTGGCAAACTAAAACAGTCTGCTGGCGTTTAGAAATGTCTAAAGTTGCATGGTGCAATAAACAAGCAATAATCTTTAATAAGTGGTTCTACAGTAGCATTATTGCACAACACGTTATCAGCTAGCTCAGCTGTACTTCGATCGATTATAGGGAGTACCGTTGCCTTCCCCTGGTTTCGCAGCTTGCAAGCGCAAGCGCAGCATGCCTGGTCTGGCGGGCTAGCAGTGCAGCTAGGTTAATCTTTGGCTACCGCTAGCTGGGCACGCAATAATCGATCATGTTGAATTTGCGGAGGTTGAACTCTGTGAGCAGCAGATTTATTCACACAGGCAACATATTAACTCGACAAAACAGTCATAACAGCCAGGATTTTAAAGGTACGTGCCTAAGTCAAGATAATTGATGATTTTTGCCCCCTGTTATTTCAAGAAATTGTGAAATGATATCTGAAAAAAATTATCAAAATAAATTTGTAAGCCCCACGTGTTTATATTCGCGTAAGTTTATTATGGCATTGGAATATGGGGGCGTGGTTTATTACTAACAAGTTAGTGCATGTATTGTTTTGTAGACTTTATATAGTGTTTATGTTTATGAAAGCGCTTAAAGTAAAGGAATAAGGAGTGCTGAAAAGGATTTTTTGCTATGTCATCCAGTAGAAAGAGCAAACCCTCCTGCTCATTGTACTTTCTGTGTGTGAAGGCATACTACTTGAATATTAATGTTGTATTATATTGTAAATTGTAGTTCTTTATATAATTATCAAAATATATATTGTTGTTTACTGTCTGTGTGTTTGACATCGACAATCCTTTCCTCTTTGACTTTGACATGGCAGATTTGGAGTGTGCGCCTCACAGGCTGTCCCTCTTATCTGTTTTTATTAAGAGAATGTGTTTGTAACTACATGTATGATGTATGTTTTTCAACACTTTTATCTTGTTTTACAATGCGCCTCGGAATAGTTTAACTAGACAGATGGCGCTATACAAATGCGTTATTATTATTATTATTATTATAATAAAGGACACATTTGTCTAACAAGTTAGATCTTATTCTATCCGGGACAGGGTAAACTGGCTATCGTGGTGGTGCATGGAATTGGAAAGAAGTATTTTCAGCTCTGCTCTAGCTGGCCTGCATTTATCTCTTTTTACTTTGTCAATGTTTTTTATACAAATTGTGCATCAAAATCTGTTTAGGCTTACATTTCCATTCACAATTGCTTTGTGATGAACATAGATTTCTAGAATTGGATTATGATCGATCATCAATGAACGTTTAGTCGATAACTGAGATTGTGATGATTGATTTTTGTGAAAATGTTTTGTTGATAATTTCCTACATATTTAGGATCTGAATATCATATCTAGATATTTTTTGTATCGACTTCCACCTTATTTGATTTACAGATTTCTGTATAATATTTTGAAATTGGGTCCTCTGACTATGGAATTCTCACACTGTTTCTTTTTGCATTTAATTTCAGGCAGGCGCAGTCAAATCTTGAGGAAAAGATTGCACCACTTCCAGACAGTGCTCCAACCCCATCTCCGACTCTGTCACTCTGCAACTACAGTCACCAGCCAAACAGATATGAAGATCACCATTCTATCAGCCTTAGAGGATAATTACATGTATCTTCTGACGGATGAGGTCACTAAGGAAGCTGCGATTGTAGATCCTGTCAACCCAGAAAAGGTTTCTATTGAGTTTTCTTTATTTCATTGACATAATTACGCTCAATTTATTATTATTGACAGCTAATGAACTGGTACATGTTCATACACAGGTTCAAAGCTAGTTTCATTTTCCATTATAAAGTATAAATTTCATTTATAGAAAAAAAATGGTCAAGAAGATAAAAATGTTGACTCTATGATCATTTATCCTACCTCCCTTGTGTGTTCCATTCCCTGATGTTCCCCGCGCAGGTACGGTAACTCAAGTCTATTATAGGTTACTTTATCATTATAGTAGCGTTTAATGATAACCTTTATCTATTTGTATACTATGAATTGAAATGAAATGAGTCGTATACACTCCTCTGAAGACGGAGCTCTACAATTGAGAGAGCTGTGTAAAGTTAATTTTCCACAAAATTCATTGGAAGAAACTTCAAGAAAAACAAACAAATATTCAAATACAAATATGATCACCATACTTGAGACTGTACACAGCACTTTACACATCTCTAAAATTTCAATCTGACATTATAGAACACAAAAAAAAAGCATTTCCATATAACCCTAACCCTAAGGCCCCTAGATCTCTATATTTTTTTCTCATCTCACATCGTTTTAATTGAAAACATTCCTTTTCAGAAACATATCTTATTTAAGTATGAAATGTTTTATGAAAACATTATCCTTCAAGCTTACACATCAACTGAAGTATCAAAAACAAATACCAAGAAAAGACTTTTAAAAAAAAGAATTCAGTTAGACTGTGAGATATAAAGATAATACAATGTGCATGATATCCGCATTAATTAAATAGTGTAACGGAGATGTGGGTTATTGCTTCAAATTTCATTTTTGCTCACTTGTACTTTTTGGTCCATTGGCAGAAAAATTTTACTTGTATGATTTCCCCTATAATGTAATCAGAATTTTCATTCTGAAATACCTCTAATAGTCATTTGTTCTTTTGATTAGTTCTTTTTGGAAAAATGTTTTCTTTTTTTTTTTTCCCGGGCGTACAGGTTCTCGGGGTTGCGTCATCACTGGACTTGGCGCGTACAGTGAGTTTATCAGCTCAGGGAATATGGAATTAATAAAAGAGTCCAGAATCTAGACTACGCGCCACCCAGCTTCCATATAAGCTTACACTGCTGCTACATGACGCAACAACAAAGCTAGCACCTTTCCCTACGCATTATCCAAACGGTACAAATTCTCATACAAATTGGCGTACTTTGTTCGCACAATGTGGTAGCTTTATACATTGCCTGGATAATGGTAATTTAGATGTCACCTCTTTTCCTCAAATCTATAGCGAAACCCCATCAAAACTACAAAATGACTTAATTTCTTAGCTTCGCACAGGTTCATGCACTGCACTGAGTGAAAGGCTCATTGAAAGTTAGCAGTTGAAGGTTTCACCGTGCACCAAGTATTCTTTCTTGAGGTTATGAGTGGTCCTGAAAAGGACCTACCCAATCTCGACGTTTCGGTGAGCATGTTCTCCCCGTCTTCAGGAGAATGCTCACCAAAACGTCGAGATTGGGTAGGTCCTTTTCAGGACCACTCATAACCTCAAGAAAGAATACTTGGTGCACCCTGAAACCTTCAACTGCTAATCGTTCTACCACCAGTGAAACCTTCAAAGATCATTGAAAGTTATTCTTTAAATGCAGACCCAAAAAGTAATAGGTTAGAAAATTAGGAAAAAATTTCATTTTCTTCCAAACAATACTATTTCATGACTTCTCAATGAGCCCATTCTATGCTTAGAGCAAAGAAGTGTTATAACTGGAAAGGCAATGATGGCGACAAACATTCGTCCCAGAAAACTTGACACCCTTAGCCAAAGAGTATAGTGGCGAAATAGTGGCACTCGGGTGTGTTGGTGCAGCTCGAAAGCACACGCGCAGCAAGACTGATTGAATGTCGTCGATCAGCCAAGCTGCTGTATTTACATAGTGCCTTGCAAAGTAGATCTTCTACACTTTTTTACGTGCATGGCAGCTCTCTGTTCTACTCCCTCTACCGTAGCATATTAATATAGAGATAATTTGAATTGTACAAAGTTTTTATTCATTCATGCAATGATGACTGAAATAAACAGGAAGGATCTTCTCGATTTTATCATACTGCATATGTATGGGCTTAGTACAAAATGATGTAGCCAGGGCTACTTTATCATTTGGACTATTGTTTTTTGTTTTTCTTTTCTTTCTTTTTTTTTTAGAGTTATTAAAAAAAAAAATAATAATGTGCATAATTAATTGTAAATGGGATATTTTCCTTTGTTTTATCATTTAACACTTACTCAACAGTTTCTGTATATTATTGTGTATATTTACAGGTTTTGAAGGCTGTCAAAGATGCCGGGTTGAATTTGACAACTGTTTTAACCACACATCATCACTGGTAAGATTTTTTTTTCAAGGCATATTTTATTGATTTCGAATGACTAGGAATTCTTGGAAAAATTTACTTACAAAGAACTGGTAATTTCTTATACTCTGTGTTACATTTTGATTTTATTGTTGCCCTGAGAGTTCCTTATCTTCCTGCTTCTCCTCCTGTTCCTCCTCCTCCACATCCTGTTCTTACTTTTCTTCCACCCTCCTCTTCCCTCCTCCCATCTCCTCCCTCCTCCTTTCTCCTCCATCCTCCCTTCCCTCTTTTCCCCTCCCCCCTCCTGACTGTCTTTACTCTTTTTCTCCTACTTTTCCTCCTCTCCCTTACTCATTCTTCTCCCTCCTACCACCTCTTTATTCCTCATCCCTTTTCCTGCTCCTCCTTCCTCCTCCTTCTTTCTCCATCTTCCTTCCTCACTCCTTTCTTCTCCTCTCCCTCCCTATTCTTCATCCTTTCTCCTTATCCCTCCGTCCTTCTCCTCCCTCTTCCACCCTCCTCCCTCCCTGCTCATCCCCTCCCTGCTCATCTCCCCTCCCTCTCTCTTTCTTCCTCTCCCCTCCTGCTCCCTTCCCTACTCCCTCTTCAGCTCTTATTCATCATTCCTCCTTCTTCCATCCTCCTGTTCCTCTGCCACCTCCCTTCTCCGCTCCTACTCCCTCTTCCTCCCCTCTTCCTCCTCCCCTCCCTCTCTTCTTCCTCTTCCCCTCCTCCTCCTCCTTCCCTGCTCCCTCTTCCAGCTCTATTCATCCCCTCCTCCTTCTTCCACTCCTTCTCCGTCTTTTCCACCTCCCTCTCCTCCTACTCCCTCTTCCTTTTCCCCTTCCTCTCCCTTCCCTCTCTTCTTCTTCCTCTTCCCCTCCTGCTCTCCTCCTTCCCTACTCCCTCTCCAGTCCTATTCATCCTCCTCCTTCTTCCATCCTCCTGTTCCCTTCACCTCCTTCTCCCTCCTACTCCCTCTTCCTTTCCCTCCTCCTCCTCCCTTCCCTCTCTGTCTTCTTCCTGTCCCTCCTGCTCCTTTTCCCTACTCCCTCTTCCAGCTCCTTATTCATCCCTCCTCCTTCTTCCATCCTCCTGTTCCTCTGACACCTCCCTTCTCCCTCCTACTCCCTCTTCCTTTCCCTCCTCCTCCTCCCTCTCCTCTCTGTCTTCTTCCTGTTCCCCTCCTGCTCCTTTTCCCTACTCCTCTTCCAGCTCCTATTCATCCCTCCTCCTTTTTCAATCCTCCTGTTCCTCTTCCACCTGCCTTCTCTCTCCTACTCCCTCTTCCTCTTCCCTCCCTCCTCCTCCTCTCCCTATCTCTTCTTCCTCTTCCCCTCCTGCTCCTCTTTCCCTACTCCCTCTTCCTTCTCCTATTCATCCCTTTCCCCGTGCACCTGCCTTCTCCTCCTACTCACTCTTCCTCCCCTCCTCCTCCTCCCCTCCCTCTCTCTTCTTCCTCTTCCCCTCCTCCTCCCTTCCCTACTCCCTCTTCCAGCTCCTATTCATCCTCCTCCTTCTTCCATCCTCCTGTTCCTCTTCCACCTCCCTCTCCCTCCTACTCCTCTTCCTTTTTTCTCCTCCTCCCTTCCCCCTCTGTCTTCCCTGTTCCCCTCCTGCTCCTTTTTCCCTACTCCCTCTTCCAGCTCCTATTCATCCCTCCTCCTTTTAATACTCCTGTCTCTCCACCTGCCTTCTCTCTCCTCTTCCCTCCCTCCTCATCCCCTCCTCTCTCTTCTTCCTCTTCCACTTCTCTCTCTTCCCTACTCCCTCTTCCAGCTCCTATTCATCCCTCCTCCTTTTTCAATACTCCTGTTCCTCTTCCACCTGCCTTCTCTCTCCTCTTCCCTCCCTCCTCATCCCCTCCCTCTCTCTTCTTCCTCTTCCACCGCCCTCTTCCAGTCCCCTCCCCCTATTCATCCCTCCTTCTTCATCCTCCTGTTCCTCTTCCACCTGCCTTCTCTCTCCTACTCCCTCCTCTTCCTCCCTCCTCATCCCCTCCTCTCTCTTCTTCCTCTTCCCCTTCTGCTCCTCCTTCCCTACTCCCTCTTCCAGCTCCATTCATCCCTCCTCTTCCATCCTCCTGTTCCCTTCACCTCCGCCTCTCTCCTACCCCATCCTCTTCCCTCCCTCCTCATCCCCTCCCTCTCTCTTCTTCCTCTTCCCCTTCTGCTCCTCCTTCCCTACTCCCTCTTCCAGCTCCTATTCATCCCTCCTTCTTCCATCCTCTTGTACCGCTTGCACCTCCCTTCTCGCTCCTACTCCCTCTTCTTCCCCCTTTTCCTCTTTCTCTTTCCTCCTCATTATTCAAAATAAATTTATGACAAAGATGAAAGATATCTCTGAGCCAAGCATAATACCAAAGTCTTCCATTCTTGACTTGACAGGGATCATGCTGGTGGAAATGAGGAACTGGTGAAGAAGTTTACTGGTGGATCACTGACAGTCTGTGGAGGGGATGACCGTATCGGTGCTCTCAATAAAAAAGTGGGTCAAGGGGATGAGTTCAAGGCAAGTAGTATGTCTTATTTCATATTATGTGAGCAGCTCATTCAATAGATTTGAAGAATATAAAGTGATGAAAAATTAATTTTATTAGCTGTATGTACTGCCAGAATTTGAGGGTTCATCAAATATTTAGCAGAAAAGCATGTCAAGCAACTACCCTAACTACCCTGCTTGCCTTTACTTGTATCTGCGATGTATAGGCTGGTTGATAACAAATACATGTTCAAGTTTTTCTGAGAGCTTAGTTATAAACTATAACATTTAAAGTTTATTTCATTAATTATAATCAAGGATTCATGGACATAAGTTTACTCAGATTGCTATGCCAGATGTACCTTGCAAATTGTCAGTAGTTTCTACAGTTCTTAGAATTCATTACAATTTTGTTAATTTGCTATGCAAAGGATTCATCTCTTATGATTATTTCATTTAATTTTCTTATTGATTCAACACACCATTTTTTAATTCCTTTAATGTTCATTGAATAATTGATATGTTCTCTGTTCTTATGCCACTATAACAATGTGACTCTGACATTAGATAAGATATATTCAGATGTTTTTCTTTAATTTGACTAGGTGGGTAACCTTCAAATAAAATGTCTGTTTACACCATGCCATACAACTGGTCACATCTGTTATTTCGTCCAAGGAGATCCTTCAGAAGACCCTGTTGTATTCACAGGTAAACCAATATTTTACCTTTGACCCCCACATCTTCGTATTAAGCAGAATTGACTCATTATTGCATGGGCCATTTGGCATATCTAGATATATTTGGTCATATAAAATTATTTACAACCCACCTTTCCCTCATGCATGTCAAAACTGTGTGGTTAAGTTAATTATTTTTATTATGCTGTAAACTTAGATACATTTTACAATATTATTTAAGACTGTACCATCTGTTTCTTGTTTGTCTCAAGATTTTCTTCACACTTTTTTTAAAGAAAAAATTTAAGGTTTATTTTATTAGTCACCAATTTGGTGATTTGTGTGCGAAGGTAGCAGGTATTTATCATTATCTGAAATACTATATCTATGGGCAAATAATTTTGAAATGCTCTCTTCTATTTCTGTAATTGTGCTAAACACAACAATATATTAGTTTATAGTCTTGTTATTGTTGTTGTTGTTATATTAACCTAATGCATCATATACTTTCACAATGCAAACATTAGTATTCATTATTGTAAATAATTATGTTCATTTTTTCATACACAAATCCATTATTGTAAATACGTGACTCATCATATCAAAATCAGACACAAAGTCGCCAGAAAAGAGTCAAAGATTGCAACAAAACAATTCATTTTTAAAGGCTTTTCGCTAATCATCTCAATTTTTTTACAGAGAATAAAAGAAACATTGAAAATTCAGAAAATCAAAAAAATATTTCCCCCTAAATAAGACAATTCTTATTATTTTGCCGATTTCCTTGACACTGTGCTAAATTTCCTTGGCGACTTGTGTCTGATTTCGATGTGATGCATCACATATGTTCTCTCATACTCCCGATCAAGGGTCGATAGAGTTTAATAAAATCTTATCTTATCTTATCTTATTTCTTACAGGTGACACACTATTCCTGGCTGGTTGTGGAAGATTCTTTGAAGGTACAGCTGACCAGATGTATGCTGCACTCATTGAGAAACTCAGCTCTCTACCAGACAGCACTAAGGTCTTTTGTGGTCATGAATATTCAGTAGGTAGTTTGACCTTTGCCCTCAGTGTGGAGCCAGATAACAAAGACCTGCAGAAGAAGTTACAGTGGTGTAAGGTAAATTAAATGAATGGATGATGACTGTTTTTCTATCTTTCGCATACATGATTTTGAAGCTCGGTAAGTTTTCTTGAGCAAAAAAAAACATTATCTCTCTAAAGTTTTAAGCAAATGTTTTGTTTGTGGTTTAAATGTTATGTGTTTTTTGTTATTTTTTATTCTCAAAGCTATCAACCGCATGTGGGTTCAGAATCTAGAATTTTAAAAAATTAATTTGATTTGAGACAATGGAACAAAAAAATATATAAACTTATCAAATTTGCAAAAAAAAGAGAAAAATTTAGTTGGTGATAATAGTCCCAAATTATATAGCCCTTTGCTATTTTAAAACTGCATACCCTCCCCCCTCCCTACTATTGTAGGTTTAAAAATATATGTGAGATGAGGTCTCAACCATTTGAATTTTTGAGGAATTGTTCAAAATTGAAACAATGGAAAGATGTCACTTTAAGCTATTATCTTTTCCATTGTTACAGGATCAGAGAGCCAAACAACTCCCAACCATACCATCTACAATGGCAGAAGAGAAAGCATATAACCCATTTATGAGAGTCGGGTAAGTTAAAGGACTCCTCCAGGCTGGAGTTTGTATATTTAGAAAAATAAAGTAAAAGTTAAAAGCACAACACTGAAAATTTCATCAAATTCGGATGAGAAATAGCAAAGTTAAGAATTTCTTAGGTTTTGAAATTTTTTTAGGAAACAGTTCTTGCCATATTCAAATTGGCAAACTGATGATATCCAAGCCCCAAGACTTCCTTTGTATTTTATTGTATGAAATACTAATTGTCTAGATTATCTGCCCCTAGGACATAAAAACAGGGATATCTCCTTATGGAATGTTCAAGGTCACAAGTGCTTTTACCTTTTTCAGTATGAGAGATAGATTATTTTTTATACGCAATGTATGAAAAAATGCGATAAATAGGATTTCATATAATAAAATACACAAGAAGTAGTGGGACAGTGACATCATCAGTTTGCTCATTTGAATGTCATGAATATGCATGGCTTATGCCAAGGACCGTTTGGCATAAGCCAAAACCAAAGAAATTCATAACTTTGCTATTTCTCATCTGATTTAGATGAAATTTTCAATGTTGTGCTTTTTAAATTTTACTTTATTTTGCAAAACATTTCAATTTCAGCCCAGAGTCCTCCTTTAAGTCAAAGAAGAACAAATTATGTCATACAATTCATTCTCTCATGTATCATTTGGCAGAGACCAATCCATTAGGGTCCTGTTGCACTCAATGATATTACTCTGCCATCAAAGGCAACTATCAGAGATTGTAACATTGCTCAACAGTCAGTCAAAATGCAGAATTTGATGGAGGCTACCAGGGGGGCATTTCATCAAAGGACTTGTCGGACGTTTTATCCGACAAATTTGTTCTCAACCAATCAGATGCCAGCATTTCAGTAGCTTATAACAGTTTGTCGGATAAAACGTCCGACAAGTCCTTTGATGAAATGCCCCCCAGATGTTTGTTTCTGTCACCTGCACTTATGTCCCTTGAGCAAGGCATTTTATCTACATGCTTGACCCCACCCGAGGTGATGAAAATGGGTCCCTGGTAGGATTGCGAATGCTACATGGTTCACTTTAGCATGTGTGCGCCTAACAGGCGACCAGCTGGAATGCTCCTCAAGGAGAGAAGATTGTGCACTGTAGAAAGTGCGGGATCGTGAATGAATCAAATGACCAGGGTATTGATATACTGTGTGCGCTTTGGTCTTAACAGGTAAAGCGCTTTATTAGAAACTGGTATTATTATTAATATTATTATTATTATTATTATTACTAGGCTAGAATGGAGTGTTTCTTTTTGCCATGGAAGCTAATTCTCTCCTTTATCTCTCTCTCTCTCTCTCTCTCTCTCTCTCTCCTTTCTTTCATATGCAGGGTAAATTCTGTTCAGGATCATGTAGGCAACACAGAACCTATCAAGGTGATGGACCTACTGCGCACTGAGAAGAACAACTTCAAGCCAAAGAAATAAATCTGCAAACTTTTTTTAAAATTAAAATAAGCAATATATAAGATCAGTGCCTTGTAACACAAAGACTTATGATTGATAAAAAGATACTATTGTTTTTTTCTCGGTAGCCTCGTCATGAACACGGTGCTCCAAAGTTGACGATCTTAATCCTAACCCAGCCCGAACCCTAATCTTAATCATATCCTAATCCCAATCCATGACTCTACGTGAGTTCAAAATGAGGCTACCGAGAAAAAAATAAATCGTAACTTTTTATCGATCGTATGTCTTTGTGTTACAGGACACTGTTCTATAATTCATAGTATTTAATAGATCATTGCTATTTCATCCAATAAAATTTAGAATCCCTGGGAATGGTTGACCAACTGAAGCTTTCGAAAGGAAATGCACAACTTCACAATGGACTTGATTATGGGGTTCCAAATGGGATGCCAAAAGTTTTCATAACAATGTGTTACTGTATTTCAAATAATCTCTATCAAACTGTTGCCAAACATTTTACATCCCATTAAAACATTTGTTAAGAATATTAAAGTGCTATTCTGCAGCTTATATTTCAACTTTAGCTTGTGGTATTTTACATGATTAAGATTTACAAACAGCTTGGAGAAACAGTCATTGGACATCATGTTATTCAAGACTGAAAACTAAATAAGAATGATATGAGTGAAACACAAAAGTTAAAAGAGAGTTAATGTGATATGTATCATATTTTGTACCTCTTGTTAATTTATTAGAATTGAAAATGATCTAAATTTATGTCATTTTTATTTTTTTTTTCTCTCTCTTTAGTTCTTGAAGATATTTTTTATATCAATAATCATCATTAAATCTGTGTTTGGTATGATGATGACACTGACTGTTTGCTGTTTTTGTATCTCTCTTTAAAGCCAATACGAACCAATAACCTTGTTCAGCACCACCTCAAGTCCTCAACTCTTCAATTCTGCCCTGATTCCTAAGCCATAATGCAACATCCTGGCAGTGTAGTCTTATAATTCAGACCCATAAGAATGATAAAACACTTTTCACTACTCAATAAATACCTTTTAAATAAAAAAGAAATACCTTTCCCGTCTAAACATTGTAGTTCCTTAATGCAAATTAAATTATAGGTTAATTAAAAAAATTTTATTGTTAATAGTTATCTCAATGGGTATATTTTAAGACTAGCTATTTATAACACCTAGTCAATGTGAGTGTTGCTCAGTTCGGTCTCGCTTTAATATCTAAAGATTAAACTCTTGCATCTCTTCAAAGAAGAACAGCCTTAGAAAATCATGTTACAAGGTAAAGAATCATTGTACATGTATGAGGTTAGGTTGGTAAATCTCATCAATTCGCACAATTTATACAGGCTCTATATAAAGCCTTTGAATTATGTAATTGATCAGTATTATAGTGCAATTAGATGTTTGGGAGTGAAATAACCAAACTGGATGGTACATATATTTTGTACCTTTTTCATTGAAAATATAATGCTGCCATTTACTGTTAGCCTTACCATACTAGTATACATTGTATCATGTTCTTGAGATTTGTAAGTTTTCAATATGATTTGTATTGGTTTCTGATATAATGTTGCATGAAACAAAAACATTATTTTTGGCTCGTTTGGAGGCTTGAAAACTGAAGTTTAATCTCTTGATGAAGTACTGAATGTATTTTTGATAAGATAGCAGAGTAGAACTTCAGAGTGCTGTAGTCCCATTGATATGATTACAAAATATTGTGCTTTAATTTGAGTCTCAGTATGTTTTTAAAACATATTATTTTCCCAATCGTTTGATAGGTTTGAGAATGAATAATTATGTTTACACTTTATGATAAATGTGTTGCAATCTAAATGACACCTTTTGTTTAATATGCATCAGGTTTCCTTTACCAGATAATCAAAAGCCTATGAAAGCTCAGTAAATCATTGCAAAAGCAAATTTAATTATTTAATTATTCAATCTTAAATATGTGACTGGTTATACAATGTCAAATCAAAATGTATTAAATTGTTGTATGAAGATGAAACCGAATATTCTGTTTATCTGTTTAAGTACTTTTTAAGACTGATAAAATATGTAAGTACTCTATTGTTATTGATAAAGCTTCAGGGAGTTTAAATTTTGCTTGGGAGTATTATTGTTGAGTGAGATAGAAAGAGAATATATTGAAGGTTTTATGGATGGTTGGCTAGTGATCACTGTTGATTATGGGTGTGTGATCAAATACCATTGATTTATCTGGGATTGTTCAACCATTCACCCCCGCCAACAAGTTCTTGTTTTTAAAAATTTGATGGCAGTAGAAAATTAAAACTTTGAAAGGGTTAAATTGGAGGTCCTAGCTTCAAAAATTAAAAAAAAAATGTTACCAAATTAGAGAATAGCATATACACCAAGATAAATCATGAATTGGAAGGGGTGTCAATTAAACCCCTCTCCCACCTAAAGATAGCCTGTATCTAAAAAAAAAAAAGAAAAAAAGAAGAGAGATAAGAGAGAGAGAGAGAG
>CALNVZ010003430.1:40671337-40705342 GCA_940671915.1 Paracentrotus lividus | reverse complement strand
AAAAAAAAAAAGAAAAAAAGAAGAGAGATAAGAGAGAGAGAGAGAGAGAGAAAGAGAGAGAGGGAGAGAGAGAGCATGGGAGAGAGAGGGAGAGAGATAGGCCTGTGTAAAGAGAAGGATAAATTGTTTCACCATTATCAACAATTTTAACAAAGATAAATTATCACAAGCTGCAATATTTTGACAAAGATTGGCCAATTTTATTTGGAGAGGCGGTATAAACTATAACAAATCGACCTCATCATATGATCAATGAAAAATAAATCAATATACCATCTACAGCAGCAGGTATGTGGTCGATATTTATACAATATCATAAATACTGTACATGTAGTTTGATTTTGAGGGGGATCCCAGGTCGAAATTCCCATAGGCTCCATTAGAAACCAACAGAAAATTTCTATTGGTTTCTAATGGTGTCTGATGGATTCTAATGGTTTCTAATGGACCATCAGAATGTCAATTGTATTCCAATAGAGACCACAATGGGAATATCAGAATCCTAATGGACCCACAGAGGACCAATAGGCTCCAATACAAATTGGTTTTCTGGCCCTTGTATTGGACCCATAAACCAATAGAGTCTAATGGTCTCTATTGGTCTCTATTGGTTCCAGGCTGTTGGACCCATAAACCAACACAGACCATCAGACTCTATTGGTCTCTAGGCCTATTAGTTTCAGCCTGTCCCATATACAATTTCTATTGGGGTTTTCTATTTTTCTTGGTTCCCAGTGGTGTCTAATGGTTTCTATTAGTTTCTATCAGCTTTTGTTGGTTTCCATAATTTATTTATTAGTTTCTATTGATTTCTATTAGCTTGCTTCTGTTGGCTTGGGGTCTTCCACAAGGCTGAGTGCCCTCGAGGCCGAGGGTCCGCGAGGCCCGAGGGTCCACGAGGCCGAGCAGTATATTGCAAAATACAAATGCAAATCAGAAAAAATCGGTCTCATGGGAAAATACTCGGCCTCGTGGGCGCTCAGCCTCGTGGGACTCTGCCCCTGGCGGCCTCGTGGGCCCTCGGCCTCGTGGACCCTCCCCGTTGGCTTGTATCAGTTTGTGTTGGCTTATATCGGTTTGTTGTTGGTTTCTACTGGTTTCTGTAATTTTCTGTTCAGATGTTATTTCTGACTGGTTTCTATTGGTTTCTGTTGGTTTCTATTGGTTTCTAATGGTTTCTGTTGGTCATGAATATTCATAAGCAGTATTCTGAGATTTGGAAAAAAGGTGGAAAATAAATAGAAATATGCAATTTTTAGCCATGTAGCTGGCATTTGGCTTATTAATATAATAACAAATATTTTAGTTTATTAGTGTTTTATGTTTAACACAATTTCAAATTGATTCATAATGACAATTCTTCATATTTCATTATTAAACAAAAGTGTAATTTGATATTAAGTAACTGTCTTTCTTCAAACATTTTGCCTGCAGTACTTTATATAGCAGGGGTCGACAATTTGCCAGTAGTATTGGGGCCTTAATATAGGATAGCATAGGTTAGGATAGGATAGGATAGGGTAGGACTCATTGTTAATGTCAACATGTTTCTGTGAGTTGTTAGCCGAAACAATCCAAAAGATTTTATTTTCATTAATTAATTTCTTATTGGTCCATTAGAAAATGTCTATTGGACCAATAGAAAAAATTCTAATGGACCAACAGAAAATGTCTATTGGTCCATTAGAAATTTCTAATGGTTCTGTGGGTCCCATATTTCATAAACCATTAGAAACCATTAGAGACCAACAGCCCTAATGGTTTCTGATGGTCCAACAGGCTAATGGAGCCTATGGGAATTTCGACCTGGGATATCTTCGTACAATCTTCACCCCACCGAGCGAGATACAGATAACAAAGAACAACAAAGTAGCCCCGCCCACTTTCCCCACAACACACCGTGGGAAATTCTCATTATCGCTCCATTTCTTTTTGCACATGAAAAGCGCATGCGATGAAAACTGAGATTCGCCAATAAGGGAGTTTCCAGTTACAATTTGCGCATGCGCGAGTCTCCGATAAGTACCTCCGGGGTCAGGTCATATGTACATAACCCGTGAGTCAACCAACGAAAGGCATATCTACAAATTTTTATCAAACAAAAATCTAGCTGTATATTTCTTTTGATCGGGCTGTTCCTTCTCTTTTGCCAATCCATTGCCATGTTGAATTATATGACGAGACATTTTCATGACTTTGATTGACGAATTCGTCCCAGAAAGTTGCAAAAACGGACTGTGTACTTGTGTTGTAAAACGAAGTAGATCAGCTCTAACCTACAATGGCTACATCATATTACACGCATGGGACACGTAGGCCTACCTATAGGGCAATACAAACATTACCCCAACAATGGGCTCCGTTTAGACCGACTGAATCACATCTCGGTGAGTAACATGCACTCGAATAGGCCTAACGTTACTTGTATATGAGAAAATAAAAACAGATATTTCCAAGCATTCTCCAAAAAGTATGATTATGAAAAGGAATGAATCTTTATTTGCAAATTGGTGAAATAAAACTAAAGCAAT
The DNA here is from genome assembly GCA_940671915.1 of Paracentrotus lividus. Lineage (NCBI taxonomy): Eukaryota > Metazoa > Echinodermata > Echinoidea > Camarodonta > Echinidae > Paracentrotus > Paracentrotus lividus. Next base: position 40,702,811 of record CALNVZ010003430.1, on the reverse strand, counting down.
TTTGTTTTGAGGAAGTCAAGACTCAGTCTCAGCTATAGCTGTGGCTGGGTCTGACTGACTGAGTGACATGACTGACTGTGTTGAAGATTGACATTCATTGAATTCGAAGTTGAAAATGAAGTAATTTTAATTTGGATCAGGCTAGTTTATCATCTTGTTGTTATTTTGATTCGGTTATTTTCTATCTACTTGCAGTAGATTTCTAAGAACTTCATTTCAAAGTTAAAAAAAAAAAAAAAAAAAAACTTAATTAACTGTTAGATGTGGCCTGGGACTGGGTGCCGGGGGCAAAGAATATCAGAGGTCGAGATATAAGTTACATGTACCTTGACCCAGGCTAGCTTAAGTATAGACCTGGATCTACATGAATGTAGGGCATATTTATTATTTTGTTTATTCTGTTTTTATTACAGGACTCTACATCATGGGAAGAATCTGTGCCTTCATTGGCTGCCCAAACAGCATTGAAAAATTGTCACGTTGGTATGATCAAACATGTCGGTATCATGGGAAGAAGAATGGGAGTTGCATTTGCCTACCACCATTCCAACTTTTTCCATTTCCTTCTCAGCTAAAAAATCCAGAGGGGAGAAAGAGCTGGGTCAAACTCATAAATAGAAAGGCCAAAGATGGTAAAAACTGGCAACCAAAACTTCAAGACAGAGTATGTTCAAGACATTTTAAGGAGAACGAACCAACAGCATTATGGCCGAACCCAACAGAAAATCTAGGGTACAACTTACCATCCACAAGCACAGCAAAGTCACCACGGCAACCACCTAAAGAAAGAGCTGTGTACTCGGATGTAAAAAAAACATGCGGAAAGAAAAGGCAAGACACGGCGCAGTCATGTACAGACTCATTACTTGGAGAAGGGGATTTACCGGATGTTCATCCTGCTGAAGAGGATTCAATACCGCCAAAAAAATCTGACATTGCCCTTGCTGAGCACGATTACTTTGCATTGGGCAGTACACATGATAAACCAGACATTACTGCAGAAGAAGCCCTGAAACATCACGAGTACTGCAAAGTAATAGACAAAACTAAATGTCCTGAATGCGCTCTCAGAGAGCAATGTATTGACAAAATAGAAGCCGAGCTGACAGAAATACGCCATAAGTTGGAGAGAGAAAAGTCTAAACATGCCAACTTTGACATTACTGGCATGGTGTTAGCATCAGATGCAAGAGTGAACAGTTACACAGGAATCGCTTCAAAACAAAAACTTGAATGTCTTCACTCATTTCTAGCTCCAAAGGCCCAAAAAATGAAATATTGGAGAGGACAAAACCCTTCACCAAGTGCTTCGCCAAGAACGTCACCAAGATCCTCACCAAGAGTAGATGGCAAGAAAAAGCCAACACCACAGAAACCAGGCCCATCAAGGATGCTCGACTCAAAACAAGAATTTATTCTCACCTTGATGAAATTAAGACTTTCAATTACAATGTCTTTCCTTGGGTGCTTGTTTGGCATATCAGTGGCAACGACCTCTCGGATATTCAACACATGGATAAAACTCCTTGCCCAAGAGTTGAGATCACTGATAGTATGGCCGAATCAGTTCCAGTGTAGGTCGCTGATACCATCATCTTTGAGTTCTAAATATAAAAACCTTCGATGTACAATTGATTGCACTGAATTGTTTATTGCAAGACCGCGAGAGCTGTACAACCAAGCAGCAACATGGTCTGACTACAAGCATCATAATACTGCAAAATTCCTTGTTGCTATTGCTCCAAATGGGGCAATTTCATTCTTATCAAAAGCATGGGGAGGGAGAGCCTCTGATGTTCTCATCACTAGAGAATCTGGTTTTCTAAATTTGATAGATGCTGGTGATGTGATATTAGCAGATAGAGGCTTCATCATTAAAGAAGATCTTCTTTTGCGTCATGCTAGTCTCGAGATTCCTCCCCCAAGCAAGGGAAAAGAACAACATACACCAGAGCAAGTGGCTAAAACTAAAGAGATTGCCAATGCACGCATTCACGTTGAAAGAGCGATTGGGAGAATGAAGACATTCCTCATCCTAGGAGAACAAGTGCCTGTCTCAATGATTCCTTTGATTGACGATATAATCGTAGTAATTGCAGCTCTTGTAAATTTACGACCACCACTTGTGAAATAGTTTGAGAAGTTTTTATTGTGAAAGTGATTTGTCTGTATCTGTTGATCACCATTTTAAAGCTATGTAGGATGGTTATCTGGGGATTTTTTTTTTGGTGGTAATTAATTAATGTTAACATTGTAGAGGCTAAAACAAATCTTAAGCTGTATGCCCTAAATGCTTGTATCAGTATGTGATGCGGGTATGTTCTGAAAATGCAATCCTGAAAATGGCACATCAAAAGCATCTGAGCATCATGTATTTCACAAGAAATGGAAATACAATTCCTTTTATACTATCAATATTGTCTGATAAATGAATAACAAATCTCTTAAAGCCACAAACCTGTTTATTTTATTAATAATAAACGTTGCCTACAAAACTGAAAATCAGTTTTAGACCATAAACAATGTGACAACATTTAGTTCACTTCGGTGACAGGGGCCGCAGAGCCGGGGGTGTGGGGGCTTCAGCCCCCACTTTTTTTCATCAAGCGTGTACAAAAAGCCCCAAAATTGTGATTTTTAGCTTGGCAGCCCCCCCCCCCCCCCCCCCCCCCCCCACTTGCGGCTCAGCCTCTCCACTTTCAAAAACGCTCCGCGGCCCCTAGGTGAGATGAAATACACAATGTAAGTCAGTTAACCTTGATAAAAGTTGCAAAATTCAGATTGTTGCATTACACATAACAAACACTCTTTCTTTCAGTATTCACCTTGTTTTTCTTTTCAAGGGATTATATCGCCCCTGTATACATGTACATGCCTTGTATTTTTTAAGTGTTATTTCACCCATTATTACATACATGTATCGCACTCAGTTCTATTTTCAAGAGAGAATGTTTTGTATTTTCAAGTGTTATTTTCATGCATGCCTTTATAGCAGTCAATTATTTTTCAAGGGAGAATGTCTTTAAATTTCAGTGTTATTTGCCCATGTTTATATATCAATCTCTTTTTTAAAATGAAAATGACATAGTTTCGAGTGTTAAATTCATCCCGACAGATTTAACATGTACATATATGTTCAATGTTCCCTCATCATTTCTCTGATACTGTATGTTTTCCAAATGTAGATTTTTCTTTTTTACATGTATGCCTGATTCCTAATTTATACTTGAATTATTTATTTATTTATTTATCAGAAAACTGGTTTGATGATATGGCAAATTGGCAATAAAATGTTAAATGAAATGCAGCACTTGTGTAGTTACGTATCTCTTTTCTCAGACTTTACATGTACCTGTACTTACAATGCACATGTACATATAATACACTCTTGTTATAAAATCAATTAGGGGTATGGTTTTTTATTTTTAATTACTTGGTTAAAAAAGAAAAGACAAAAGTTATTTTTTTGGACTTCAGATTTAAAAAAAAAAAATCATTTTATAGTACAAAATTAAAATGTTGTTTATAACAAGAGTGAATTAAATGTATCATTAACTCCCAATGCTCAACACATCTTCTCACAATTCTGTTCAAAATATTTCTTTGAAAGATGACTAAATTACAATTTGATGTTACTTTTGTTGATCTGTCAACACATGTCAATAAATTGTATACTTCATTATTTTTGTTTAAATTATAAATTCTTATTTAACATGCTAAAACCCCACCAGATAAATCATTGCTTCTGTTTTTGTTTTGTTTTTGCTTCTTCTTTTTTTTTGGGGGGGGGGGGGTAGCAGAGTGTCAATCATCAGACAAAAAATAAACATGTCAAAAATCTAAAAATGTGTGATATCCATTGTTCCACTTCAATAAGTGTTGACATTTGTAATTTAGTCAACTTTTAAAGGTAAAGTTCAGTTCTTGATTACAGTATACAATTTTCATAAGGAAGGTATTTCATAGCAATTATGAAAGAAACATTATTTGAACCTGAACATAGACTTGGGTGTCTAGTGTGATATTTTAGGACTATTGAATGGATGACATATTCACTCTTTTCAGAGGACCTTTTTCACTATGATATTTTGTGTAAACATAAAATGAATGCGAAAGCTCAAAAATTATTTCTTTCCAAGAACTGACCTTTCCCTTTAACAGAGATGCCAACAGTTACTGATGGCATTCCTGGTTTAATCAATCGTGATGATGCACTATTACTGAAACGCTCTTTCACTCACATTCACTACTGTCTTACAGTAACACTGAACACCAAATTTCATAAGATTAAGAAAATATTCTTTTAAAAAGAAATTACACAGATCATGAAATGTCCCTTGAATAAAGTTATCTGCTTAATTTTTAATAAATTTCTCAAACCAATCTTCTAATACAACCATGGATTCTATAATCCATGATACAACTTACAGAGTTTACAATCAAGTACTGGTAAACAATTTTCATACACAATAGGATTTAAAACCAAGATTCAGTAGATTTTCATTGTTTTTACATGTAGAAAGTGGTCAGTAGTGTGATAAATACTGTGATCCCAGTTACATGTAACTACAAATTTTAAACACTGTTCTTTAGGATTGACAAAATAAACTTGCGCATACTTGAACAGTTTATAGTTCTTGCAAACAAGAGTCTGAACTTAAATATCTAATTCATATGCACACATGAACAATAAAATCTTTGGGATAAAACAACAGGATTCACTGTGCTTAACATTAAAATAATGTATTATTCAACGTTTGGTTGTGTTGCAGTCAGGCCAAGTGTACCAACAAGGCCAACTTTCCCTGCATTACCAATAATACATGTACATGTAATTACATGTATATATATTTAAAAAAAAAAAAAAAAAAAAACTAAACTCGATACAGAAATGAGAAAGTAATAAGGTTGAAAACATGTGTAGGGGAAATGAAATACAAGAGGAACAGAAAATACAATGTAAATATGTATTAGATGGAGAAAGAGAGAAAACAAACAATCAAAACATGCCTTTACATGTACAGTCAGCTCTGCATAAATTGACCCATAAGTGGAATACTCCCCTACGTTAAAATAATTTTTTTTAACCACAATACGATAGGTACATGTACATACTTGTGTTATTTGCCTCGTTTTAAGTCAAACTTCTTTGAAGTCGAACAGATACATGTATCTGTGATCCAAAGAGATTAGAGTAGGTAACCCATTTAGCTTACATGATGAATCGTACCACTCTCTTAATTGCCAATGCAATGAAAAGATTAAAGAAATCACTAAAAAAGCCATTTCACAACTTTTAAATAAAATTTTGCAATACATGTAGTTAAATAACTTATATCCATTTTCAATTATTTCAAACTATGAACGAGGGGGAAAATATAATTGTTGCCAATTTGATGAGCAAAAGCTAATTTAGACCTTAGGAAAGTTGTGTACCTCTGTGGGTTAAAGATACATGTGCAGGTAGGTACTGTACACACAATTTGTAACAAGCATTCATTACTGGAATTCAAAGATCTCAACAAAATATGGTCTATCGATTTTCATTTCACAACAAACTTCGTCAAATACTTTTTCCAGTGCATTTATGTTACACTTTATAGACTTAATTACCATCGAGTTATTTGAGTTTTATTTGATGTGTCAATAGTCCAAGCAAGGTTTCATTTTAGTGTTCATATTCATTCATTAATTTCTTCTCAACAATCTCCTTTGCGACACAATCTCTGAAGAATGTTGTACTCCTCTTCACTAACTCCTCCCATCTCTCTTCGTTGGCGTACACACGTACTGTCATCTGCCCCTTCCTAGAGTATACAAAAAAGTCACAGTACCTTGTATTTGTTACACCCATTTCCAACTGGACTTGGGAGTAGTAGGGATGATTTTCCTTTAGATCAATTTTCCCATCCTTCCTTATCAGGTAAGGTATATTGTCTGCTGTTGGAGTTGTGTGCGCAACATTGTAGGGGCACTTTATCTCCAGAACTCCACGGCCACAACAATTACATTCAACAATGCCATCAGGACTTGCAGCAATGTACGGATTGTCCCTGTCTACAAACATGCCACACTCTCGCACCGAGAGTCTGCTGTGGTGTTCCTTGCTTTCGGTCAAAAAGGCTTTCCTCGCTTCATCTTCCATTTCCCGGCCGTACTTAAGTGCCGGAATAGCCATGTCGGGTTTTTCGTATCCCATTACACGCTTCAAGAGAGCTGAGGTGTCCGTGTCTGGTTTCAATTCCCTGGTTCTCTCCTTTGTCAAGACTGCATGGGCCACAGAGCCAGTTACACGTCCTTTCCGATGTGCAAACCATGTTGGACTCATTGCTTGTCCCCGTGTCTCCATTTCTAGTGCCTCTACAGATAGAGCAGAATATGATTTAGGAACTGCTTCCAAGAACTCTGTGACAGTTGATGAGCTCTTGCCAACATCGAGAAGTGGCACTGGAAACTCAGTAGCGACAACATTCTCTTCATGTTGAACATTGATGTCTGCATGTACTTGTGTCTCACCATTCTCTTGAATTTCTTGATCTGGACTGTCTATGTACTGGAAAACACATGAATCTTGAAACGCTGACCTCAAGGAAGCACTTAGTTCGCTGATAGTTGCTGGTTGGTCCTCTGATCGGGATCCGACTGGAGAAAATAGCTGTCTTGCAGCAGGGTTAATGCCTTCATGCCTTTCCAATCCAGCTGTTTAGAAATGTACATGTGAGAGAAATAATTAAAAAAAGCTTGTAATGCACGTACAAAATTTAGCAACAATTGTTCTTATTACTCTATATTTCAGTTACAAAAAAAAGTAATTGTCACCCTTACTGGTTTGTTCACATTCATAGGACATGAGAAGCAATGCCTCTTATATACAGGAAAGTGTAATGATTTTCTGATATTTCATCATTTTCATAGTATGTTTTCATAAAGTCTGATTCAACTCTATTACAAGATTTTAAATTATCTCCTCAGACACTAGCCTTTCAATTTCCATATATTCAGTTTTTCAGGTTTGGAAACTGAGGCTTTGGAACATGTGCATCAGGAGGATTGGAAGGAAAAACAAACAAACAAACAGAAATAAATCTAAAGGGGGTGGGGGGGGGCCTGGAAAAATAAAATGACATACATGTATACAGTTGCCTGTACAGTTGTAATTTAATGTAGAGGGCCCCACACATAAATGAACAAGTACACAGTATTCACTGAAACTTCCTTACCTTGTGCAGAGAATTTAGGACTCTTCCAGGTCATTTCACACAAGCGTTTTGGCTCTACTGTCGTCCGCCCACTGAATGCTGACCATTCGCATTCTCTTGAGGTGCATGCAGGATTGGTGAGACCTTGTCTCCAGGCATAATCTATCTTAAAGAGTAGAGCAGCCACATGGTTACAACTTGAGCCAAACCTGTGTTTATAGAGAAATGAAAGAGTAACATAATTATAATATTCAATAGAAATATAATAGTTATTAGAATGATCATACGATTCATAAAAAACAATTGTATAATAACGCAGTTTGATAGTATAAAAACGTCATTGTCATCATAACAATGCAACTTCACAATTTCCATACATGTAGAGACTGAAGATTATCTGGCTTAAAAAAATACTTCATGATACATTTGTAAGTAGCAAAAAAAAATAAATAAATAAAAAGCCTGGCCCTTTCTTCACTTATGCCATGGCACGGGAACAATATCCTTTTTTTTTTCTCTCATTTTTATTTTTCATATTGAATAATTAATATTGTACCAAGTTGTAAAGCAGGGCTCCTATCTGGAGATTTATATATATATATAAAGGGTGATAATATCATTGGCAAATGATTTGGGCATACATTTCAGCTACCAAACTGGGGGTGGGGATGTTGGGAAGGCAAAGCATGAAGCATGACCTACAAAATACAGTTCAGTTGTACTCACCCAGCAAAACAAGTGCAATAAGCACTCTGAACCCATCCAGTCCTCTTGTTGATTGAAACCCAAACGTTCCACGGGGTATCTTTTATTCTTTGAGATGGTCTACACTTTGCTTTTAAGAAGCAGAATTCAACGGATGGGTCAATTTCATGGAAGTAGACTTCGCCGAGCCATCCCGATGCAAAGTATGAATACGACTTTCCATCTTTATAATCAGACTCAAGTCTTGAGCGTAAGTCTACATTGTCTATACTCTGAAGGTATTTCCCAATGTCAAAGGCCATTGTCTGAGGCCATTTGGTGATCCCATCTTTCTCACCAATCCAATTTTCCAACGTGTTGGGATCAGGCAAAGTACCAGTTGGTATTTTCAGGAGGTCAGCATACGCTGTCGTCTTCTCCGCCGCAGCTTCGGCCGGAGAGGTGACCACCGGAGCGAGATGTGGCGAAACTTTGGCAGCAAAGACTAGCGCTACAAGCTCTTCCTTCCGACGCGAAACTGGCAGGTTTCTCTCCCTCAAAAAGTTCTTCAGTTGCTGCACATTCCAAAGTCTAATCTCATCAATAGACAGGTGCGGTTCTCCATCCATATTTTCACTTTATCAGCTCAAAAAAGTATAAAAACCACATGTAAATCAATGGGTCTCATAGAGTTTGCATGTAAGAATTCCAGCTATAGAGGAAATCATGTACATGTGACCCCTGACCCAATGACGTCACAGACCTCCTATCGGTAACTGGAAACTCCCTTATAGCAAGAACACACGTAAAATCTATGCAGCGCAGCTGACTGATGAGCTGACTGCATGCACTGATGATATCTGTAGATAGACTGTACACTCGCTCGGCTAGCTTGGACAAGATCTTGACTGTCCAGACATCAGTTTACTGTTTAAAATGGCTACAATTAACATGGTTATGTCCATGTGCATGATCTGTTTGATGTTACATGTCTTTCATCTTGAAGCAAAGGTCACAGATCCTCATAGGGAACCCTCAAAATGTGAAGGTAAGAATTCAACAAGAAAAATCGGTGAAATCTTGAGAAGATACGACTGTGACTGAGTCAGTGTGGCGTGTATCATGTGTATGTTATGAACTACATGTATGATTGATGATTATCATATGTGCTCTTTGATAATTGAGGTTTCAGTATCTAAGAAATAATCTCAAAACCACTAATTTGCTAATGTATTTTTACCTACACTCAATTAGTATCTCCCAGCGAACAAAAGTCAATTAATGATGTCAATGAATAATGTAATGGTGATGATAATGATATTGATGATATATGATCGATGATTATGATGATGATGATGATGATGATGATGATGATGACAATGCATTTATATAGTAGGATGGGGGGTCCGTTGTCCGGACACTTAACAAAAATGAAGCCTGCTTGCTTGTCTCAGGATTAAGCCAAAAATATATGTTGAATGATGCTTATCTTCATCAATATTTGATGTGTAGAATATTTTCTATCACTTTGTTCAAAAAAACTACAAAAAGATTGCTTGTAAACCTTTTCAAATGGCTGGTCAAAATCGTCTGTCCGGATAAACAACCTGTCCGGACATACAGCAACTGGGTATACCATTTGTCTACACTTACTATTTTGATGTGCATTATAATACTAGAAAAATATGTTGAAGTACAAATATAATTTCAGAGACAGTTAGTGTCCAAAAATCATTGATCTTTGCTATTCATTGTTGATGTTGATATTGCGATCAATATTTTCTTTATTTTATCACAGAATAGATGATATATTCCAGTATCAATTAAATTGAAATAATAGAGATCAATTAGACCAAGAATTCTGGTCTGTTTTCCAATTGATGTACCTTAATTTTTCAAGATCCTTTGTTTGGAGGCTGACATGACTTATTTAGGTCCTTCTAGCTTTTATCACACCATAATATTTTGATTTTGCAGAGCAAGGAGATTCCATATTTGATTGTATTCTGATTTTTAAAAAGAATGTTGAAAATACGGCCCTTTTTAAATAATTTTGTGGCTGTATGATCAATAAGTTTATCTGTTCATTTTACAGTTTGTAAATTTGTAGCAACTGAGCTAGAAGAGACAATGGCTGATACTGGAAAAACCTCTGATGTCCTGCACCTTGGACATCGCATTGACCAGCCTAAGAGGGAAGTCAAATACAGACACTCGTAAGTATCAGGACAACTACCCCTGGACAGTTCTGCCCTACTTTGACAAAAGGAAGCAACTGACAAAAGTGACATTTCCTGTGAAATAGCGAAAGCGAAAGGTCTCCGTCATTTACACTGATGTCAGTGTAGGCCTAATCTCATAATGTGTTACCTTAAGTATTTCAAACATGGATAAACTTTGAGACACAAAATTGGACAGCAAAAAGATGGCACCAAATGAAATTAGAAAACATCAAAAACTCACATTTGATTAGTATGTCAGTTGCCTCCTTTTGTCAGAGTAGGTCAGAATCCCCCCCCCCCCCAAGGACAACTACCCCCATAATTAGGGTAAGGGGGTACATTTCTGATGGGGTTATGTATTACAGTGGGAGGGGGGGGGGGGCTCGTGAGTTGTTCGAGAACCACCCAGACTTAGCATCAAACCGCAACCTGAATGTGTAGTCTGAATGTGCTGTGTTTTTATGCCTCCGCCACCGAAGGTGGTGCCGGAGGCATTATGCTTTCGGGTTGTCCGTCCGTCCGTCCGTCCGTACGTCCGTCCGTCCGTCCGTCCGTACGTCCGTCCGTACGTCCGTCCCGTTTTCGTTCTCGCGATAACTTAAGAACCGTTTGACGGATCACTTTCAAACTTGGATCATGTATGCGTATGGTAGGGACAATGATCTGATTAGACTTTGGGGTCATTAGGTCAAAGGTCAAAGGTCACAGAGGTCATTGTATGCATGAAAATGGCTCGTTCTCGCCATAACTTAAAAACCGTTTGACGGGTCAAACTTCAAACTTGGGTAATGTGTGCCTATGGGAGGGGCAATGAACTGATTAGATTTTAGAGTCATGAGGTCAAAGGTCAAAGGTCACAGATGTCATTGTATACATGAAAATGGTTCGTTCTCGCAATAACTTAAGAACGGTTTGACGGGTCAACTTCAAACTTGGATCATGTATGCATATGGTAGGGACAATGAACTGATTAGAATTTGGGGTCATGAGGTCAAAGGTCACAGAGGTCATTGTGTACATGAAAATGGCTCGTTCTTGCGATAACTTAAGAACCGTTTGAGGGATCAACTTCAAACTTGGATCATATTTACATATGGGTGGACAATGAACTTATCAGATTTTTGGGTCATGAGGTCAAAGGTCACAGAGGTCATTGTGTACATGAAATGGCTTGTTCTCGCAATAAACTTAAAAACCGTTTGACGGATCAATTTCAAACTTGGTCATATGTGCATATGGGACGGACAATAAACTGATTAGAATTTAGAGTCATGAGGTCAAAGTTCAAAGGCCACAGAGGACATTGTATCATGAAAATGGCACGTTCTTGCCATAACTTCTGAACCGTTTTATGGATAAACTTCAAACTTGGGTCATGTGGGAGGAAAGATGAACTGATTAGATTTTTGAGGTCAGGACATCAAAGGTCACTGGTTATTTATGTAATTGACTCGTTTGTGCAATTTCTGAAGGACATTTTGACAGATCAACTTAAACATGTTTATCCTTTTTATTACATCAGTAACCATCCTTCCTGAGTTGGAAATAATTCTGATGATACAACTTTAATAGTTTGGGGTCAATATCTCAAAGATGTCATGGTATAAATGGATTAAAAAATACTCAACATGCGCATGCCATTTTTTTCCGATGTGGCAATACGGAGGCATGCCTTCCGACCGTGCGCGGTCGAAGATTCATCTAGTTTTATTAAAGATTAAAAACATATTTTTATACTTTTTAGATATCCATCACATTTAACTGGAAAGATGAGAAACTATTATATTACTAAATTTCAAGTCAATGAATTTTGTTTCACCATTTACCTACCTACTAAAAAATGGGAGCAGATACATTACATGTAAAGCCAACTTCTAGCTTTTGGTATTGTCCAAGAGATTTTGTAATGAGGGTTAATGCCTTCCCATAAAGCATTACTGCATCAACTTGGTTTGGCATTGACTCAGTATCCAAGACCACTCCTCTGTTGTCAGATGGAGCCATCCCAATTAAATCAGTAAATCTTCCATTCCTACTGTGATTTATTGAAAGATGCAGAAAGCCCCTCAATTTCTTCCAAGCCTAAAGCCTTTCAAAAGAACAATGTGCTCTCATTAGGGGCAGAAGGACAATAGGCAGATGTCCTTGCATCTTGGTGTAAAGCCGCTACAGGTTGGAGTAAGGCTTCTGAGCTGACAACAAAAGAGACAGATGAGACTGCAGAGAATAGTCTTAATTTCATCCCTTTATAAAGGGGGCATTATGATCATGGCATTTTTGGTGCATGCTATGTAAAGACAACATTTGTGACTCGGCTGTTTTTGCACAAAAATTTACCATAAACATGATATTCTTATCTCATATGTGTTGCATTCATTGTTGACATTGCCATACACTGTTAACTGGTCCCTTAGTGAAATTCTTTTGCCAGTCCTTTGCCTCACTCTGTATATATTTCGATTAAAATGTATATTTTGTTCTGCAAATTGCAAACTTGTCAGAGATATATTGATTATACTAAATACCAAAATACTGATATACCGATGTGTTGGCTCAGTGGATAGAGCGCCTGCCTCATAATCGGGAGGTCGTGGGTTCGATCCCCGGCCGCATCATACTAAAAGACGTTTAGAAAATGGGAGTTGCTGCTTCTCTGTTTGGCGTTCAACAAGAAAGGGATAGAGCAAGGGCCGATCTGGCACTGCTCAGTGGCTGCTGGGCCCACGATTAATTGGGCAAAATAAATTTCTGTTTCACCTTTCAGGAGTTTGTTTCGGACAATAAAATGTGGAGCATTTTTACATTTGTTACAAGTCAGAGCTGCATGCTGTCTACATACAAAAGTATGTATAGAGGCAGATACAAATAAGGCGCTCTTTTGTGTAAAAGAAAGTGATCCATACTGTTTCAGTATACCTCAAACATGTTCATTTTGAGAGGGGAAAACGAAAATTGCCTTTCTATTTCTATTTTTAAAGGATGTTTGAAATGAGGAAATACAGAAATGAAAATTCTTAGTCACTATTTTCTCAACCATGTCATTGTAATTTTAACCTTGGGATATCAATGTTCCATTTCTCTGGAAATTTTATTATTTCCTTGTTTAGGATCATAAATTGGTTTTGAATTCATGTAATTTTACCTCAAACTGAGAAAAACTACTTTGTATAGATTATTACCCTGAATTATTATTTTTAATATATGAAATCAACATTACTTCATTTGATTAATTTCTAACTATTATAATGCTTGAATTTAATAGCAATTTAAGGAATTCAGATTTAGTTTACATTTTGTGCATAATTGCATTCTGTAATTAGTAATTTTCATAAAACTCCTTGAAAGATTGGAACAATATTTAGCCCTTACTTTTCATTTAATCTCTTTAATGTGTTTAAAACATTATTTTCACAATCTGCTTGTGAATACATATAGATGTAAACTGTCCATAATATAAGATATTTTTATAACCATTTCCATTAAATTCAAAATACTCACAGCATATTTCCTATTAAGTACAGCTTATGAAATATAATCTGAATAAGTACATTATAAGTCTAATGAAATGATACATCAAAATTAGAATTTAGAAATTCACTTTCTGCACGGGGCAAAAATATTTATTTTAAAAAAAATAATCATTTTCTGGACGGGGCCAACCTAGCTTAGCTTTAGCTATTTGTTGGCTCCATTTACCACATGCATATTTATATTGAATTCTGTATACATATTTTTGCAATTTTGGTAATAAATGAATACAATATAATACTTTGCAGTATGCGCAGTATATGAAAATTATGAAATGCATGGAGAATAGAAAAAAGATCTCAATAAACTTCTCCTTGCAGAGAGAGCTGTACCTCATTATGTATGCATTAAGATTTCACAAAGCCATTAGCCAGGAGCTAAATTTATACAAGACTGCAAGCTGGCAAGCTCTGGTTGGCTATTAGGAGACCAGTGGAGGAGAAGGATTTATCATAATGATATTCATTTTTAGTTTTCCTTCTATGAGCAAGCTAAGTAATTAGTTGTATTAACTTGTATGTCTTTCCTGGTTTTGCTTTCTATCTCATCAATTATGGCTATGTAATTCATCAAGATTTTATGAGCCTTTTTAGAATTTCGATTTAAAACGTCTTTTAAATATTGCCTATTACATACATGTACAAGTGTGAATTGCAAATGTTTCAGTTTCATTTTATTTTGCATCCATCAAAAAGACATATTTACAAACATTCAAATAGACAATATAACTTATTTTATACAATCATTTTACAAAGAATAGACCAATATATAAAATAAAATAAAGAAAAGAAAAATTTGAGACAATGGAGCAGATGGAGACTTCAGAGATCATCAACAGAAGGCCATTGACCTGTCAATGCTGATGCCTTTTTTTTTCTTTTTTAACTATATTGTGTTAAACTACTTGTAAATAGGCATGACTTGATAATCTTAATGTATGTTAGATTGTATTTTTATGAATATGAAATTGATAAAAGAATGATCCAAGGTACAAAAATGTAAGCAAAGTATGAGCCTCAAGCTGAAGTACAATGCATTGAAGGTATTTATAAGAGGTAATTTCAGAGTTTCTCTAAAGATAAAATATCAATTCATATTGATTTGTGAATCTTATTTAAACAACTTGACAGATCCATATATAAGTCTAAATCAATGTACAATTCATTACCATACATTGCATATTTTAGATATTCAGATTATTTTCCTGTACAACTATTCTATGATATATTGGCCCATGCTTAACATTTTCCTTCAGGTGGCCAATGGCCCCATGCGAGTTTCCAATCGACATGGTATTAAGTTTTTGGTTTCTTTCAGGTGGCCAAACCGAATTTCAAGTGGCTAATTAGCACTGGGCCACAGCCAATACGAACCGTGAATAATATTTTCTTTTACTCTGTAAATGCATCGTAATTTTATCTTCATGTATCTATCTATAATACTAGAAAGTAATTTATGATTATAATCATCTTCATGGGATGGAATGATTAAAAAAAACTGTAACAGCCATCCTTTGCATATAAACATGTAGATACATTTGTTGTGTCATGTATTCTGTGCCCTGTAACACAAAGACATGCAAATTTTTTCTTGGTAGCCTCATCATGGACAGGGTGCTCCAAAGTTGATGATCTTAACCCTAACCCTAGCCCTATCCCTAATCTTAATCATATCCTAATCTTAATCCATGACTGAACCTGCGTTCAAAATGAGGCTACTGGGGAAAAAAAATCACAAACGTATCTTTTTATTAATCGTAAGTCTTTGTGTTACAGGGCACTGATCCGCCATTCAAATCTATCAAAGTTGAGAAGTTCCTGGTATTATAACATGTAATGTAAGCATTGTTAGTTTTAAAGTTTAAGAGCCATTGAAACATGATTTAAAAGGACAAGACAGTTAATCATTGTTTCTATTGTTATGCTTAAAAGCAAATAAACTTTTATCAATCAACCATTATTACATTTACTAATTGACAAATTTCTTGCTCTCCGTCATGAAGGCTTGCAAGTGATTATTTATTATTAAAAATGTTTGATTTATTGTAGAGTACACCCTATTATGTAGTTTGGGCTTATCCTTTTTCCAAATTTTACTTTTAATTTAAAATTTGTATAAAATATGGTTTTTATTTAAATCAATTGAGGTTAGTTGTATTTTTTCCTTGAAAATTATAAATCATCCAGTATAATTCCAATAACACACAAAAAAAATATAAATCTTTTAGTGGAAATTGTTATGAATCTTAGAGTTGAGTTAGTAATCTCGTGAAACATTTCGACACCAGCGAAATGTGATTTTCAACTCTAAATTACTCAACCATTAAAATTTTAAGGAAAGGATTAATATTTTTGTGTTCTAGTCGTATTACACCTACCGGGTACTAATCAAGCATATAATGCGCTATGCAATTATAAGAAATTACCTTGTAGTGTTACAGTGTAGTACTAAATAATGTTTTTGTTCATTTACAAATTATTGCAGTGAGCTGAGATTACTGGAAACATTGGATGAGGTTTGTCCCAAGATTCTGCAGTATAACATCCATGCTGAGAGACAGAGTTCTAGGAGGTGAGTTACTTTTCTCTTTCCTTACAATATCATGAAGATATATAGACCAGGCTCTGGTCGTTTGAAACTTTCACCTTTCTCTATTGACGCTACTGCTCCCCATTTCTCTTTCCATCACAAATCCACTTCCCCAAACCAACTGAGGGTCCCTGATGTGCTTGTAATAGTATGTACATGTATAAGTGTACATGTATGGTGTTTTGAGGGTTGATAAGAAAATATAGGATGGTCCGGGCAGTGGACTACATGTAGATGATATGAAAAAAATGAGCAAACAAAATGGGGTACCATTGGGATTTGAACTAGAGACCTGCTTACTAGTCAGGCGCTCTACCAGCTGAGCTATAGTACACCCACACTGAGTCTATCCCTGAAATCTGTTAACTTGAGCATTGAAGAGTTAAAGGGTTTGAGGGATGGACCCAGTATGAGTTTACTATAGCTCAGCTGGTAGAGCACCTGACGAGTAAACAGAAGGTATCTGGTTTGAATCCTTATGTTACACCATTTTCTTAGCTCATTTTTTCATATTATATATTTCTGGTCTGTTTCCTTCATTGTTCAGATTAATATCATGATGAATAACATTGGTCATAAATTGAAGTTCTGGTCATAATATTCAATTGTTGAAGAAACTCTAACAAAATTGTTGGAAAATGTTTATTACTAGTACATACATACATGTACATGTACATGTACATGTAGCTCCTAAGAATTGTTTTATGTGGTAATATATTGAAATTACCAAATTGATAAAAAGTCAACTCAACTAGTTCTACTGAGCTAGTCCAATGCACTGGACACAGAAATTCACACAAGTGTTTGGCCCAAACATTTCAACTATACTATTATATCAGGGGATTTGAAGAGCAATCCTTTGTAACGGACCATTTTTACTATACAGTGCGTCCCAAAAAGAACTATACACTTTCGACAAGGCTACCAAATTAAAAATATATGATTCCTGGGGAAAAGGTTTAGATATAAAGCTCATATCCTCAATTATCATCATTACATAAAAAATTCTGAAAATAACGCAATCTTCAGTGAGCAATGCCCACTTTTATGAAGGACACAAGAAATAGCCTGCGCAGGAATTCGCTATTCCTTTATCACCTGGGTATGGCATGCCAAGAAGGATTTAAGTAATAATGGAATAAATTGGTTAACAAAGACAAAAATAAACTGAAATCAGAGCAAAAATCAAGGATGTGAAAACAAAACGGTGAAAAAACTACATTTTGCATAATATTGATTGTTTATTCATGACTTTTGATATATCTTTCACTCTGTTAGCTGATTCATTCCAGTATTTCTTTGAATCCTTCTTGGCATGCCATACCCAGGTGATAAATGAATAGCGAATTCCTGTGCAGGCTGTTTCTTATGTCCTTCATAAACGTGGGCATTGCTCACTGAAGAATGCGTTATTTTCGGAATTTTTTTGTGTCATAATGATAGTTGAGGATATGAGCTTTATATACAGCTAAACCTTTTCCCCAAGAATCATATATTTTTAAAATGGTAGCCTTGTCAAAAGTTCTTTTTGGGACGCACTGTAATATGCTACATGTACCTAACCATATAATTTGAAAGATTTGCAAGCATAAATGACATCATCTTCCTTCACATATGTAACTGAGCTCAATCGATAGCAATCAGGTGTGGCGTTATACTCATGTACATTGTATGTCAGATTTTTTAAGTTTCTGAACAAGTTTTCTTATTATTGAACTCATTTAGGTTTTCCAAGGGTATGAGTGAAACCATGGGAACTCTTCATGGACTTGTTGATAAAGGGGTCAAAGTAGAACTTGGTATACCATATCAGATGTGGGATGAGCCATCCGCTGCAGTCACAAAGATGAAGCAATATGTAAGTGAAGTAGTTCTTGATACTTAATTAAAGTGGTTGCTAACTTCATTCAGGATCTTAAAACTAAATCACTCTTCCAGCCATTGCTGTAATCATAATTGCAAACCTTTAGGTCAGACATCACTTGATATTTTCTAGCCAATCGGTCGTTTAATTGTCGAGATATTGATTAATGAATATCACCATTTCATTAGTGTACCAACTTAACAGACTCTCTAAAGAGCACTGTAGTCTGTGGACAAAAAAAAAATGGTATTTTGGGTCACTTGCACTTTTTTACTTTGTTATTGTGAAGCAAATGTAAATGAAATTATCGGGGTTTCGTCTTTACACATTATATTGTAATGACAAAATGTATGGCCCCTTCGCTTAGAATTTTGCAAGCCTCCACAAAGTTACACAGTCCCTATTACAGTCTACTCCTGTTATACTGAGCACCAATGACCTGGGTAATATTATTGTAAAGAGTTTTGATCAGTTATCAACTGGAATATCGCTAAATAAAAAAACAGTTATTATTATTATAATTATTAATTCTCCCGATCCCCATGTCAAACATTTGTCTATGTGCCTACATTGTATGCTTTCAATATGAAAATACTTTCATTATTGCAGACATGCCAAGTTCAAAAACAAAATTTGTGTGAGATCATTCACATCGTGTTTGAAAGCGATGCGCACGCGGCGTGCGTTACCACATGTGCGCGCGCGCAGTAGTAATTTGTACACAAAAGAGTCGCGTGCGCACGCTGCACACGTTTCACATAGTAAGCTATCTTGCATATAACGATCGCCAGCTTGAAAATATCGCACTTGCAATTGATGTGCGACAAAACTGCCGATATTTATGGTTTTGAGACTCCAAAATGGTTAAAAAATCTATAATAATGCTACTTTTTCTCATTTTGCGTGAGAAATGGGGTGTTCTGCGTGAGATCATGAGACGGACCCGAGATGCGTGATTCTCACGCAAGATGCGTGAGACTTGGCATGTATGTTATTGGCTTCGTCTTGAGTCACTTGTTATAGTGGACTGTGATCCAAAATAATTTCAGCCTACCTCATGCAGTGATCACAACTGACCATACATACATTGTGCACCTCTCTACTGTGAATTTCAGAGAAAATTCTATGTGACACATACTTTTATTTTTAAGGCACATACGATGCAGGCAGGGTACACAGAAGACCACTTTGAAATATTTTTCCTATTGTAGGAATCTAGTAATTGGCCTACAGCAGCTACGGGCAACGAATGCTACATGTGCCCCCTAGCTTACTATACAAGACACAAGATATTTTATTAGGATTATATTAGGAAATTTGGATTCCACTGGTATTGTGACACCAGTTATCAGTTGTGACACCACATGACTAAAGAGCTACTTGTAATAGACACTACTGAGATCTTACAATTTTACTACAGGAGCTTTAAGTCATTATTTTTCACTGTCTAGTGTACTGTTTCACATATCACTTTTTGCAACTAGGGAAATATGTTGTATTTTTAGATAATTTGCATAAATATTGTTTGCTTGATGGATCTTACAATTATACTACAGGAGCCTTTTCACAACTAGGGAAATATGTTGTATGTTTAGATAACTTGCATTTATTGATTGCTTGATAGTCTGTATGATATTTTTTGATAAAAAATAACAACTTGTGCTTTCTTGTTGGATCTTACAATTATACTACAGGAGCCTTTTCACAACTAGGGAATATGTTTTATGTTGTAGATATTTGCATAAATATTGATTGCTTGATAGTCTGTATTATATTTTTGACTAAGAAAATAACGTCTTGTGTCTTTTTTTAGTGTGATACCATGGTGGAACAGCATGAGGAGGCAATAGAGAACTGGTTCTTCAAAACAGATCAAGAAAAACCTTTAGCAGAGTATCTATGTAGAGAGAGGGTTCTACCTAAAGAAGAATCAGGTGAGATGCTATGAATCCCACGAGTCATTTAGGTTTAGAGGTTACTGTCTAAATGTGTAAATTGAAGAAGAAAAAAAAGGAGGTACTTATTTATACTCAAGACTACTTTGTAGCACCTTGTACTGCAGAAGCCAACATTTTGGGGATTTTTGAATAAGTGAGGGATATTTTCAAGGGTATGATTGTGTGAATTTTGTGATGTTATCATAACTGTACATAGCCTTATCTTATAGTGGAAATATATTTGTGCGATCTGATTTGCAAAATTTTTCAAAAATTTCAGCTTGTACAATAATTCAAAGAATAACCTGGCTGTGTGTTTCCTTTAAGAAAAATTATTCTGTTAAGATATGATATCTCTACTGAAAGGAGAGCTATTGTCCTAAAAAGTGTCAACTGTGCAATTTATCAACACTTCAGGAGAGAAGACTAGCTCTGTGTAGAAGTTTTGCCAAATCATTGCCAAATAACCCAACGTGCCGAAATTGGCTACCACCCCGTAAACATGTCAAAATATCTTTACGTCACACATCTACGTTTCATCAATATAAGTTTAAAACCAAACGCTTCCAAAATAGCCCTTTGCCTTTTCTGGTAAACCTACTCAACCAAAGTTAATCTCACTTTCATCTCATCTCAGTACATTTTGTGAGCTAGTCTTTTCTCCATCTTTGCTGTTAATGTATCCGTAATTATTTTATGAGAGCTTGTTATTTTAAAGATGCTTGTTTTATAAAATTTGAATTGAAATTGATATTTTAACTTGTATATAACTATGTATTTATGTTATGTTCAATAATGTAAACAAGAATATTTCAGTTTTTACTGCGTTTCTTGTAAAATGCTCGATTGCTTGCTTAATAAACCATTATTGAATTGAATTGAATTGAAAAGAAAAAAAATTAAAAATCGCCTAGAAGGATATTATCTTATGAAAGAAATTCTAGCAATAGTATGGTAAGAACTTAAGAATCTAATTTTTAATGAAAATTCATGTGTATCTTCCCTTTCTCAACTACAGAATGTCTCGATGAAGAATGGACCGGGAATGAGAAAGTCGACTATAGCAAAGAGGCCGAGGAAGAACGAGAAGAAGAGGAGAAGGAGAAGAAGTTGAAGGAAGAGAAGAAGAAGGAGAAGGAAAGAAAGCGAAAGGAGAAGCTTGCAAAGGAAAGAGCAGCCAAGAAAGCCAAGGGGTTGATGAAGGGTGATGAGGAGGATGAACTGGAGAGTGATGACGACATCAAGGAGAAGAAGAGAAGGAAGATGAAGGAGATGGAAAGACAGAGGGATAAGGAGAGGAAGCGCTTGATGAAAGAGATGGAGAGAGATGGAGAGAGAAAACCACCAAAGAGGAGGAAAAAGAAGGTAGAACTATGAGGTTATACATGTCCATAGTTTGTAAATTGAGTGCAGTGTTGCATGAAACCATCAAAGGTACATTGGAAACTCTTTATAACGAGATCTGTTGGACCCTTTTATATCAGGAATCTCTTTTTATCAGGGTAAGAAAAAAATAAATAAACACAAAGAGCTGGGACCAGCAAATTTACCTTGTTATATCAGGAATCTTATTTTATCAGATCTCTTTGTAACGACTTTCCACTGTACAACTTTCCAACAAACCATTGAAAAGTGTGAAAGATTAACACATTTTAATGCGTAATTGGGTGATGATTTCTTGCAACTACATGTAGCTCCTTGATTTTAAAAGTATCTATTGTCTACATTTCCAATGATGTAAAATGGAGGGATCCTGGAAGAAAAGTCATTCATTCTCCTCCTCCCAACACCTTAAGAAATTAATATTGTATGTCATCTAGGATATTCATCTATCATCTGAATTATTCTTGCCATAATAAGACATTGACAATTTGCTGACATCAGATAATCTTTAACCCTCCCTTTACCTCCCAAATTAATGTTCATCCAGCATTCTTGAATCTGGGTGGATAATCATTATTAATATTTTGTAAAGGAACTATTTTTCAATGAAATAAAGAAAAAAGATACACACTTTAGGATTATTGAACACACAAAATTGAGCTACAAAATATGAATTAAATGTAATTAATTCGGATGGCACTACAAAATACCCTGCAAGTTGTAGAATAGATCTTGTGAGGGTTTAATTGTGCAATTTATTGTTGGAATGATTAATTTACTTCAATAGAACTATACATTTGCCTACCATTGCTATTTGACCTCAAATCGCCGCAAACCGAAATTTACATCAACCGAATTTTGCCCTATCATTCGCCTATTTACCCCCCACCCCCCATTGAATAGCGCCCTCATTGACGAGGATGCGGCCGAAAGCGATCCTATACACTTCCTCTAATCCTCTTCGCCTCCGTCGAGATAAGTCGTGTATTTTTGCCCGCGCCAAAAATAGCGTGTTTTCTCCCTTTTGGGACTTCCTTGCGGTGTTTTGCGAGGTTATTTTGCTCAGGATAATCTTTTTGAGTATTCTGAGCTCTCCTTTTGGTCTGGTCTTTTGGTTTTACCGAGATTTGATAGTTTTTATCTCTCGGTGATCGTTTATTTTCACGCTCTCTCTCCCGTAGACTTCGTACGTTCATTACTGCGTGTATGTTATACGTGTCGTGGTTTACGTTTGAGTGTTGTGTGTGTTGCGGCGCACAGAGTTTTTGTGCTCCGCTTTTTGATAAGACCCGCCTATTTACCCCTTTTTTGTGTATTAACACCTTTCTCTCTCTTTTATTTTACAGATTCATCTTGTCTAATTTTCTCTCGCGCCCACTTCATATAGAAGGAAGCGGGGAAGAAATTAGCGAGCAAGCGTGTGTTTCCTGGAGAAGTCCCCCTTGCGGGGTGAGAGGCTTGTCGTTCGAGGAGGCGTTGGACGCTGTCCTTCCGCCTTCTTCACCACCTCGAACTTCGGTGAGTATTTTGGGTCGAACACCGGCGGATAAAGCCTAGCTCTCGGAATTCGTCGGCCCTCAGAGTACGGGACCGTTGATGACCGACGGGACTGGCGGCGTCCAGGACGATGACGATTACGGCCCTCGCGCCGGATCCGATAGTCCTTTGCCACGTTCGATCAACGGGAGATCTAAAACGGTTATACATCGGTTTACAACCGGTGGCCGGTTCTCTGGTTAATTCAGTACTGGCTGAAGGCGCCGGGTTCATTTCTCTCACGGTGCCGAATCCCATTGTGCCTCTGGCTTCGCCTGGCATAACCGGTTCGAGCTCGGTTTCTATATCGAGTTTGTCCGGACCGGATATCGGCGCCGTACCCTTAACTGAGGTAAATCGGATCCGCGAGTCGGTTTCCGTACCGGTTTTGGGGTTGAGTACCGTTCAAAGACGGACCTATATCCTCGGATAGTAGGCCGCTTGTCGGTTACTCACTACCCGGATGACATGTCCAGAGCCTTCGCTCTGTTACTTGTCGGCGGATATCCGGCAGACGGGACGTTCCCGACCATATCCGGTCGCCCACCTTTGGTGGGGGGTCCGTCTCTCTCCGTTTTCATACGGACATCGGCACCGTTCCCTTAACTGAGGTAAATCGGATCCGCAAGTCGGTTTCCGTACCGGTTTTTGGGAGTGTATACCGTCCAATGCGGACCTGTATCTCGGATAGTAGGCCGCACGTTGGTTCCTCACTAGCGCTGCTGACACGTTCAAACCGTCGCTTTGTTACTTGTCGGCGGATATCCGGCAGAGCGGGACGTCCCGACCATATCCGGTCGCCCACCTTTGGTGGGGGGGGGGGGTCTGTCCTCTCTCCTTTTCATACGGATATCGGCGCCGTTCCCTTAACTGAGGTAATTCGGATCCGCAGGTCGTTTCCGTACCGGGTTTTGGGAGTATATTACCGTCCAATGCGGACCTGTATCCTCTGATAGTAGGCCGCACATTGGTTCCTCACTAGCGCGGCTGACACGTCCAAAGCCGTCGCTTTGTTTCTTTGTCAGCGGGTATCCGGTAAAGCGGGATGTCTCTCTCTCTCCGGTTTTATTCTCGGAGTGTGTCCCCTTCCTTTTCGGATACTACGTTGTTGAGGCGTGAAGGTTTTTCGGATCCCGTTCCGTTTTCTTTCGGAACCAGGGTCCGTTATAGGCGGGCTTTTCTTTTTGAAGCCTACACCCCCGTCTTCCAAGTCGTTTTCCTTTCGATCGGCACGCATCTGAGGCGGGCCTTCCGTAGTGAAGCGTCGTAGACTTGCTTTTCCGGATCCCGATCCGGTTCCCGTGGGTTCAGTGCCCCTTTACAGGCGGGCACTTCGGTTTCAGAGCGACTTCGTTCGTTGCCGAATCCGGATCCGGTTTTTCGATAGGAACTCTGTCCCCTCAGGTTGGACACTTCCTTTTCGGGTAGACATCAACTCTCGGATGCCATTCGGGTAGTTGGGTGTACTCGGAGTTTCGCAAGTGGTTTAAGCGTTACGTCACCACTTCGATTCACCTCTATGGATGGTTCCCTCCCTCCTTGTGAGGAGTTGGATACTTCCTCGTCAGACGATGAGATCTTTCGGTTGGATTCTCACGACTCATGTTGAATCTCATCTGACTCCCTTGTACCGCCTTTCGGTTTGGTTGATACGCGGGATCTCTCCGGGTTAATACTTCGTTGGATATTTTGTCTGACAAAGTTTGTACCTGAAGTCTTTGTAGAGCTTCCTGTGACGAAGCGAGTCACAGGCTTATTCCCTTTCTTCGTTCCAGAGGTCGGAAGTGACCCTGAAACTTCGGAGGGGCTTTAAGTTTCTTTTCGGTTAGGTCGTAAGCTTTTACGTCCTTTCAGCTTTGAGTACAGGATTACTTTTGTAATTGACTATCCGATTTTGACTTTATCCACGAGTTGGGCCTTTCTCCGCCAGTTCGGGTCGAGATTCTCCTGGCCCTAGAGAATTTTGCGGCTACATCCTCCTTGTTGGATGATGCCCGTAGAGTTCATATGCTTGAAGATTCTTCATTTCAAGCAATCCTCATCCCGGATATGGTCAGGAGTTTGACGTGACCTCCCCCTTCCTTTACGGGTGCAACTTGGCAGACGTTTTGCAATTTGAAGTTGACTCACGTTAGAAGGCCCAGGAATGTCTACATTTTTAGAGATGTTTGTCAGGCCCCATCGTCTTTTAGGTCTGTTTTACCTGGCTTCTTCAAAGCTCCTCCTTTCAGGAAGGGCAAGAAGAAGAAGGACAAGAGGGTTTTTCGTTCCTGCTCGGTCGGCCTTGGCTGCTCCTACTTCAGGATCGTAGGGTAACCGTCTTTCTCCTGTTTTCTTATGATCGTCTGGTGCTTTTCAAAACCAGTCTCCTCGTCGAGGACGTGGAGGTGGTAGGGGCTTTTCCCGAGGCTTCGCGAAGAATCAGCCCTTTTCGTCGGGACGGGAAGCTTTTTTCCAGATGACTTCCGAGTTCGCTTGGAGATCCGGTGGGTGATCGACTTCGGAGGTTTCTTCCGACTTGGAAGTCGATCACGGTCGATGTCTTTGTCCTCGCCGTGATCAAGAACGGTCTTCGGACATTTCTAGTAGAAGCCTTTTCCGAGGGGTTTTATCCGAAATCGATCACCGCCACATTAGATCCTTTTCAGGAACTTATTTCTCAGACGGACGGGTGAGGGATCACGATTTTCTGTGTCTCTCCCCGTTTTTGTGATCCCCAATCGTTCAGACTCGCTCAGGATGATCCTCATTATGAAGAGGATCAACAGGCACATCGCAAAGTCACTTTTCAAGATGGACCCTTTGGCCTCTATTCTTCCTGCTCTCGTCAGGTCGACTTTGCGGTGTCTCTCGACCTGAACGATGCCTTTTTCCACATCCCAATAGACCCTTCGTCGAGGATCTTTTGGGATTGTGCTATAGGAAAGGACTCTTTTCGCTTCAAAGCCCTTCTTTTGGTCTTTGTCCCGCTCCCAGAGTCTTCACCAGGGTGTTTTCGGCGTTTGATGTCTTTCCTCAGAGGCAAGGACCTTCGGATTTTAGCTTTCTTGGACGATTGGCTTCTCGTCGCCCTTTCGGAGGTCCTGCTTTCACACCATTCTTCGATGTTAGTGAAAACGACCGAGATTTTGGATTCATGATCAACTGGTCCAAGTCGGATTTAGTCCCTCCCGAACTCTGATCTACTTGGAGGCCCAGTTAGATATCAAGAATCAACTGGCTCGGCCGAGCCTTGAGAGGATTGAAGCTCTGGTCAGTCTTATCAGGTCCTCCTGAGCATGCGGAGGGTTCGAGCCGAGGTTTGTTTGAGATGGCTGGGGTTTTAGCCAGCCTGGTGGACTTCTTGCCAATTTGTCGTCTCTTTATGAGACTTTCCGGCTGCCATCTCCTGAAGTTTTTCAGGCCGAACCTCAGCCCCCTCTGGTCTGGTTTTCTTTGACGGTAGAGATCAAGAAGCTTCTCTCTCCGTGGACGAACCGTACCTTCTTCAGGAGAAGAGATTCAAAGACCCTCTTCACTCGATTACAGTGACCACGAAACGAGTCTCTTCGAGGTTGGGGGGGGGCCATTGTCAAGGTCGGATGGTTTCCGGATCTTGGGTCCTCCGAGGCCGCTGCCTCACTTTAACTTTCTGGAACTTTGTCGGTTCTGTTATCCTCAACGTTTTCGCGGCCTTTTTGTGGGCCGTCGGTGTTGATTCTCACGGACAACACCTCTCGGAAGGCCTACATCAACAAACAAGGAGGGACACACTCTTTGGAGTTGATCGAGGTAGCGTTCCTCCTTTGGGAATGGTGCAATCGGGAGAAGATCGTCCCGGTTGCCTCCCACTCTCCAGGGGAGGACTTTCTGTAGCAGACTTTCTATCCCTGGACAACAGACTTCCTCGGCTTTACTCCCGAGTCAGGGAGACTTCTGCTTTCTTTTTGGACACGTTTCCCTCTTCTCTGGAAGGGTTGGAAGACTTTCGCTTTTCCACCATTCAAGTTGATCCCTCTTTTTCTCAAGGAAGTTCAGGGAGGATCAAGACAACGGTGGTCTTGATTGCTCTCTACTGCCGGTCGGGCCGGGTTTTCAGGAGCTTTTGCTCCTGTTAGCAGGAAACCGCTGCCCCTTCAGGCGTACCGGACTTAATTTCTCTTCCTTCGTCGGGGCTCTACATGCGAATCTATCGCCCCTTCTTTAACTGCTTGGCCTCTTCGGCAGACGGCTAGGGATGATGGCTTTTCAGACCGAGCAGCTGAGCTGCTAGTTGGAAGTAGACTGAGGTCGACTAGGATTGTATTCCTTTTCGCGCCTTGGGGCTTTCCTGGCCTGGTACGAACCTTTGGCAGGTTCCCCAGAGGGCTCCTTTGCCTTTATTGCCGATTTCCTTATTTCTCCAGCCTGGAGTTCTCCATAACTTTTGGAGGCTTTGTCTAAGGCCACCGTTCGACCTTTTTACTCGATTTACCTGTTAAATCAGTCCTTTAAGACTAGTTTCTCCTAGCAATAGTCTCTGGGCAAAGGAGGAGTTCGCTACAACGTTCTCTCATATCACCTGGTCATATTCGTTTGGGAGAGATATGTGGTTCGTCTGATTCCTTTCACATCCTTCATAGTTTAGAACCAAACAGCCTCGTCGGACTCTATCGAGTTCTTCAGTCGTCCTCTGACAGGGTTCTCATCTTTCAGAAAAGACATTTTCTAGTGCCCCGTCAGGGCCCTCTTTTGGTTCGTCAAGTAGACTGAGAATCTTCGCACATCTTCACAGCTATTTGTTATTTCCCGTAAACCCCATAAAGGGGTTTTCTAGAGATATGTTATCCCGGTGGTTAGTCTCCGCAATCAAGACTGCGGGGGTGAAGGCCCTTGTAGAGGGAACTTCTCCCAAGGCCCTTCAGACCAGGAACATCAGCTCCTCTTGGGCCCTATTTACTAGGGTAGTGGTGGAAGATATTTGCAAGGCGCCCTTTTTTGGCGTTCTGCAAATTCTTTCACCTCCTTTTACCTGAATGGAATTGCTGCTAGTGAGGGTGTTTTTCTCCCGCACCTCTCAAAGCAGCGGCGTCCTCCATAGTTTCTTAACGCGTTATAGTGCCCTCCCGACTTTTGTCGGTGCTGGTCGTAGCAATGGTAGGCAAATGTATAGTTCTATTGAAGTAAATCATAAAAATTACAATCTAATTTTATTATTTACGATATAGAAATATACATTTGCCTAAATCCCTCTCCGTCCCCCTTTCCGTTGCAACATACGGAAGTTCTTTGGGGCGATAGAGTTAGAGGAAGTGTATAGGATCGCTTTCGGCCGCATCCTCGTCAATGGAGGGCGCTATTCAATGGGGGGGGGGGGTAAATAGGCGAATGATAGGGCAAAAATTTCGGTGTAAATTTCGTTTGCGGCGATTTGAGGTCAAATAGCAATGGTAGGCAAATGTATATTTCTATATCGTAAATAATAAAATTAGATTGTAATTTTTATGATTGTGGATGAATGTTGTTCATGAATACAGTCTATGCACATAATATGTGATTCACAATGTATTGGGTTTGTTTCATGTAATCTAGGGCATTGTGGTGGCTTCAAAATTTCTATACAATTTTTTTAATTCATTAATTATGCAAACATATTCTTTCTTTCTTTTCTTTTTTGTTTTTGTTTTTGTTTTGTTAATATTTGAAAATGCTCCTGTTCTGACAAGGACACTGATTATGTTTACTTTATCTGGGCCCTGTAACATTTAAAGCCAGTACGAACTAGCAGCCTTGTATAGCACCACCTCAAGTCCCCAACTGCTCGATTCTGCTCCTGAATCCTAACCCATAATGCAACATCCTTATAGTGTAGTCTTATAATACAGGCCCATTTGAATGAAAACACATTTTTAACTACATGTACTCAATGAATTCACACCATGATAGTTATGTAGCCAGGTACCAAAACAGATGCTTTTCTCCTCAAAAAAAATTTAGTTTCACAATACAAATTATATTATAGTTTAATTTTACACAGTTTTGTTGATAGTTATCTCAAAAAGTATACTTTAAGACTAGCTATTTATAACACACAGTCAATGAGAGTGTTGCTCAGTTCGCTCTCCCTTTAAAGGTACTATCAAGTGCAAATTGATAGTAAGAAGTGTACTTCTAGCATTTTAATTTGCAATTGATTAATGTAATTATTCATGTTACAAGGCACTGATATGACTTGTATGGAGGGAAGTGGAGCTGTGTACAAGGCACTGATATGACTTGTATGGAGGGAAGTGGAGCTGTGTATTGTTTCATGGAGTTGTCTTTGTATTTTACAGGAGATTATACTGTGTGGTAAAAATTTCACTACGTGTCGGGTATATAATTCTGTTATGTAACAGAAACAGAAAATGAATTTGTGTTGCGCTTTAATGCACTTTTATGTCACTTCTACTGTAATGTATAAATATGGTATATATTTCACATGCATTCCATGGCACAAAGACACAAAGTCTTTAATAGTCTACATGTACATGTAGATATTTTCTCTGAATTCATGTAATGATATGCTCTTTTATGGAGCCTTTATAATGATTGATTTGTACATTTTCTTATTATGTTGAAGTGATTAATTATTTCTGTGTTGTACATTTTAATGTCTTGAGGCTTGCTTGTACATTTCATTTCATACAATGCATGTTTTTAGTTTTGAATTTATATTTTTGGAAATAATTATGATTAAACGCAAAGCTAAATTTCAGCTCACTGCATTAAGAAAATAACGAAAATAATCAATTGCTCTTATTCATAATGGAGACATTTTAATGGCTAACGCATTTTGTGTTTAGACATTATATAGCTTGTTCCAAAATCTTAATATTCCATTGTTTTAATAATCTGCTGTCTTTGTAATTGTTTTGTTTTATGAGATGTATGAATTTTAACTTTGTATATTCTTTGTTGTGTCCATGTTCTCTATGTTAGTTGATAATTACTAACAACTCTGATTTAAAGGTGCTATACTAATTGGGTTTCGTGCTGTCTTGTTCCTCTAATTTTTGTTTTGCACCTGAAATATATATGTATCCCACTTTGTGCCTTTAGTCATTGAATATCTTGTCAATCCAGTTCATTTGTCATACACAATTAGTCGCACTATTGAAATGCTAGATGCACTATTTCAAAATCACTCTAAAGCTTAATGCTATTCTGAATATGCTTATCCTGAATATATGTTTGTTGATTATCGTGTCAAAAACTTCTATGAGGATTAATTGAGATGCATTTTGAAAATTTTAGATAAATACTTGTACCAGGTATAAATTTTCAGAACTACAATTTTCCAAAGATGAGACAGATTCTGTTTTGAATAAAAAGCCCTGGATAACAGATGAGTTGAGCTAGGTTTCTCCATTTCTTTTCTCTTTAATATTCTTGTTCTTCTCAGTAAATATTGGATTTATTAATTTCTTGTGATTTTTTATGTCTTCATTGTTTTATATATTCAGTGATTAATAATGCTTCTCATATGGGTGGGAACAGATCCATGTGACTGCATGGAAATTATAGTTTGATTCTATTTGTATAAGATATAAAACATTTGAAAATTGATCAGTATTAAAAGAATTTAAGTAATACATGTCTACAAGAAAATTACAAATCCATGTGCGTTTCTAACTTTGAACATGGCTAATTTTTCTTAAGTGAAAATATATACATGTATTGTTAACTATGTCATTTTGAAAATGATACTATTTGATTTCTAGGCATTTGAGAAATCAAGATATATAATGTGCCTTAATTAAACTTTAATTATGCATTAATTGGCTTGGACTGGATTTATTAATGCGGCGGTCACAACTCATCGTAGGCTACGGGGCACATGCAATCAACGTAGCCTGCGTTGCATGCACAATGCACGCACAGGTCGTTGGTCAATTTCTGCGATTCCTGCGTTTCTGTAGTAAGGGTTTTGGTAACTTCCTGCACGTCGTACAGGCAATGTGCCTGCATGGTACATACGCTGCACAAATTTTCTACGAAATCCATCTTAGGGAGTTGCGCGTCGAAGGTACGGCGAGTTGTGACCGCCGCATTACATGACTTATGTTATGTCATTTGACCTTAGTCAAGATAAACAAGTACTTTGTGTCCAGTTATTCTGTTTTCAGAAATTTGTCTAAGAATAGTACACTATCTGAGGAAATTGTGTTTAGCTTTATATTGTATTATCCTATAATCACAAACAATGTCACTATCACATAGTATTGTCATTTGCAAACAGCATCAATATCTCTTTTTCACTATCACTATCACCATAATTAAAAAAGAGAATAAAATTTATTGAATTATCATAATTATAATACTTTGCAAACTGATTGGTTGTTAAGCAGTAAATATATATCATCATTGTTGTTGCTTACCCAATAAATTGATTCCCTCTGATAGAAAATGTAACGACTGTAATTTGGGAGACTCATATGTGCAGGACCCTGTATTAAAATGTCACCTTGTTCGATAAATAATCATATTTTAGGCTATATCTTGGCTTTATTTATGCTTAACAGTGGCAGATCA
>CALNVZ010003430.1:40653937-40668608 GCA_940671915.1 Paracentrotus lividus | reverse complement strand
GAGATAGGAAGAGATAGATGGGACAGAGAGAGAGACGGGGAGGGCCAAAGAGAGATAGAGAGAGAGGAAGAGATAGATGGGACAAAGAGAGAGAGACGGGGAGGGCAAAGAGAGAGGGGGGTGGGGCAGGGAGAGAAAGATGAGGCACGCGCTTAGAGCTAGAGAGACAGGGAAAGAGATAATAAAAGGGTATTCCCCTAAAACAATGATAGAATACAGTTCAGACCCTACATTAATGCATAGCAAATATAATCATGCCCGTGCATGTTGATTTTCAATTAATGTGTATTTATGACAGCTGTGGCTACGTGTAAAGCAGTTTTATATAACTCTATTAGTCGAAATTATTTCATACTAAACCCATTTATTGAAATAAACATTCACAATTTGTGATACTGGCCTGGAAATAAACTATTTTACGCAACGCGCTGGCCTGGCAGCATGAAGCAGTCAATCTTGTTATGACTATGTTTGAAAGTTAAGAGTCAGATCGGGGACTGAGGAGGTGATCAAATGACTTTAGTGAATAAAATTACATTTCTTTTGTTCTTCGTGATGTATCGTTCACGTTTCGCCATGTAAATTAAAATAAAACTAAGCCCAAACTCTGAAATAGGAATAGAGATCTACTGTCTGCTGGTCGTCCATCGACTACCTCACCATGATGATGGGTCGCGCTCAGCTAGCCCGACGCGACGGCGACGCGACGCGACGGGTAAGCAGCCAGCCCATAGCCCCATAGGCATTGCTTTGAACAGTGCATTAGATCTACATGTAACATGGAGCTCCTTAAGGGCCTCTCCCACAGAAGGCGATCTTTGTGGCGGCAACCTGCGAACTACCTGTCGCCACCATTCGCAGTTCCAATCGCCTATAAGTATAAGATATCGTGAATTATCGCGTCTGTCGCCAAAAGAGACGTAGCAAAATTCAGTTCGCCGCTGGATTTTCAACAAGTTAAACAATATAACTATAAGGTAAGGTTGACGTCAATGACCGTAGCCTGTCTTCTCTTGTCGCGACAAGGTGCTATCATAAATTGTCGCCAGATATCTCATGTTTAGTGGCATGGAACGGCGGCCAGTCGTAGGTTACCGTAGATGTGCTCTACTTCCGGGTTAGCCCACCGGCGAGGTCACAGAATTTGTATACGACATATAATTTCCATTCCCTTCTACAGCGCTGTCTATAGTTAGGAGCTCCCGAGTCCATTCCCACGTAACAGGCACGGCGCAGCGAAGTCTGGTGTGAAATGAAGACAAACCTGGTTGGAGAGCAAATCTTTTGTCCCTTAATTTCTTTTGCAAAGTTACCCTTATAATGTCATTTTACTAACTCCGACAGATCTGCAGGTTATGTCATTTGACTTGCAGCAAGTAATTCAGTCAGTGCTTGTTTCAAGATCAATCTCTTACATTTTTTATTGTTTCCTTTTCTATAAGGTCTTTACTACCCAGAAAAAGGAACTGTGTAAGAGAACATCAATTACTGACAATTGTGGAAGCTTTGCTCAGAAATCAACACTTCTAATGCTGCATTTATAAGCAGTATAAAATATCAAAAGGAAAGATTTTAATATGGAGCGGCAAAGTGGTGATTCATCTACATCTATGGCAAAGAGAAGAAAGTACGATGAGGGAAGCTCTAAAATGGCTGCTAATCATGTCAAAGATGGAGGAAATCAGGATGACTCCCAGATAATCAGACCTTTTCCCATCAAACCAATATCAAAATTCAACCAGAAATTTCCATACTTTAGACAGCCCACAGAGTTAGGGCATTTTTCTCTGGATTCTAAACGGACGGTACATTGTGACGCGAGGCTGCTGAAGGTCTACTGTCCTCCAGCGGATCCTCGTAGGACAGCTTTTGACCTGAGGAAAGGTTACAAGGACTATATCAAGAGAGATGATGATGTGAAAGAGAGGTTAAACAATATTACCAAATGGATACAGGTGAATAAAAGGCTTATAACTGTTCAACCAACCAGTTCCTCAGATAAAGGTGAAGATCATGGAGAGGAAAGCACACCTGACAGGTATGTTAATGACTAAATGAATGAACCATCATTTATCAATCACATTCCTTACGTAACACTAGGCTGTAATGCTGCACAATAAACCATGTCTATTCCTACATAAGGCAGTAAACCATTTGAAAAGCTAGTGGGGCAAAAGGAAACAATACAACATAATGCTTTTCTAATTACGCAGATCTTAGAGTAGGCCTATTGTTTTTGTTGTCCACTGTTTTCCCTGGAGCAACATTGCCTATTGTTTCATTTACATTCTCAGATTCTAATTCCGCTTAAAAACCTAAAGAAATATGAAAATTCAAATATAAACAAATATAGTAGTACATTCAAACAGAACAATGAAAGTAAAGACTCAAGAAGAAGAAGATTTTTTTAAGATCTGGGAATCAGTAATCGAACAATTGATGCCAGTAAATATTTTACTATATCAACCAGAATGTTACAAATTCAATTGTGTTCTTAAACAATTGAACTTATCAATTTATAGGGGAATATCAAATTCATATATTTCTCTTATATTGTCCACACAGAATCAACGCTGATTTTGTGATGTGGAGAGGTCACATGACAAAGTTTCTGTGCACACCGTACGAGAGCCGAGAGGGTTGGGCTATGGCTGTGACTCTGTTCAGAGGGACCTACTACATCAGTGAGGTGGAGACGGAGGAGAATCGAGCCAGGAGGAAAGGCATGTCAGACAAGGAGCAGGAGATGTCCTTCTGGGGATATAAGTTTGAGCAGTATGTCACAAGTGGTAAGTTGACTACCGGGGATATAAGTTTGAGCAGTACGTCACAAGTGGTAAGTTGGCTCCTGGGGATATAAGTTCGAGCAGTATGTCACAAGTGGTAAGTTGACTACTGGGGATATAAGTTTGAGCAATACGTCACAAGTGGTAAGTTGACTACTGGGGATATAAGTTTGACATACTCACAAGTGGTAAGTTGGCTCCTGGGGATATAAGTTCGAGCATATTCACAAGTGGTAAGTTGACTACTGGGGATATAAGTTTGAGCAATACGTCACAAGTGGTAAGTTGACTACTGGGGATATAATTTTGAGCAGACGTCACAAGTGGTAAGTGACTACTGGGGATATAAGTTTGAGCAGTACGTCACAAGTGAAAGTTGACTACTGGGGATATAAGTTTGGAAGTACGTCCCATAGGTAAGTTGACTACTGGGGATATGAGTTTTGAAAAGTATGTCACAAGTGGTAAGTTGAACACTGGGGATATAAGTTTAAGCAGTATGTCACAAGTGGTAAGTTGATATTACAAGTGTTAAGTTGACTACTGGGAATAATAAGTTTGAGCAGTACATCACAAGTGGTAAGTTGACTACTGGGATATAAGTTTGAGGCATATGTCACAAGTGTTAAGTTGACTACTGGGGATATAAGTTGAGCAGTACGTCACAAGTGTAAGTTGACTACTGGGATATAAGTTTGAACAGTAATGTCACAAGTGGTAAGTTGACTACTGGGGATATAAGTTTAAGCAGTATGTCACAAGTGGTAAGTTGATATTTACAAGTGTTAAGTTGACTACTGGGGATATAAGTTTGAGCAGTACGTCACAAGTGGTAAGTTGACTACTGGGGATATAAGTTTGAGCAGTACATCACAAGTGGTCAGTTGACTACTGGGGATATAAGTTTGAGCAGTATGTCACAAGTGTTAAGTTGACTACTGGGGATATAAGTTTGAGCAGTACGTCACAAGTAGTAAGTTGACTACAGGGGATATAAGTTTGAGCAGTACATCACAAGTGGTAAGTTGACTACTGGGGATATAAGTTTGAGCAGTATGTCACAAGTGGTAAGTTGACTACTGGGGATATAAGTTTGAGAAGTACGTCCCAAGTGGTAAGTTGACTAGTACTGGGGATATAAGTTTGAGCAATACGTCACAAATGGTAAGTTGACTACTGGGGAAATACTGTAAGTTTGAGCAGTACATCACAAGTGGTAAATTGACTACTGGGGACACAGCTCAGACAAAAAAGCTCTCAATGTTCTAAATCTTTGGAATGAAATCAAGTCATGGTTGCAGGAACACAAGCCGGTTAACAAGAGAGAACTCTTCAAATCCTTGAAGCAAGAATGGGCTGAAATGACTATAAAAGAGAAAAAACACTTAAGAAAAAGAGCTTTAGATAAATTTTGTCCGAGCTGTATGTTTGAGCAATATGTCAGTGGTAATTAGTTGACTGCTTTTGGTATCAAAGACAAAATTGGAAGTGCAATGCTTTTTGCTCCAAGCCAAAAGTACGGAGTAACTAATTTCTTGAGTCAGACTACTCTGCCCTACTTTGGCAAAAGGAAGCAGGTGACATGTGACTAATCAAATTTGAGTTTTTAATGTTTACATATTTAATGAGGAGCAATCTTTTTGCTGTCCAAATTTCATATCTCAAAGTATATCCATCTTTGAAATTTTTAAGGTAAGACATTACGCAATTACATTGACATCAGTGTAAATGACGGACACATGTTGCTCTTTTACAGGAAATGTCACTTTTGTCACTTGCTTCCTTTTGCCAAAGTAGGGCAGTTCTGTCTTCAACCATATTATATTCTTACCCATTCACAGACAAAGTTGTGATTACGAATATCTATGATAACAGATTGGTGTCTCTAGTGTTTTTTGCACTTATTCTTTCCTTTCTATCTCACACAAGATCTAGACAGGGTCATTTAATTCAATCAAAGGCTCTGAAAGTTAAATAGAGATTGTTTATGATGTGAAGTGAAAGCATTTATTAATTAATATGTTATGTATACTACTATGGGTTATGTGTTTATAACTTTAAATTTTACTAAATGAGGTTGTTTTTTATCATCTCTTTGGTAGATGACGAGAGGAGCCAGCCAGACACTACCAGACCAGTTGACAGTCATGAGGCCTACTGTTCTGTTATCAGGACTAGACTAGGTTCACATTCATTGCTGTACAGTGGAGAGGTTGACTGCAGGATACCATACTCTAAGAGGAAGCCTCCAGAGAACTACATGGAACTCAAGACTACCAGGATGTGGTATAATCATAACAACGAGAGAAACTTCTACAGGTAAACTGTACTGGTTGTATTAAAAAAAAAAAAAAAAAAAAAAAAAAAGTTTTGTTCATCAATAACTTCAAAAAAATTACAGTCACTGTGGTGATTATCAAATTTATATTATTGTTAAGTTATATTATTAGTTAAGTTAGTTATTAAGTTATTATTAAGTGCAAGTCATTACCATTTTAATTTCTCTCAGCTCACCAATGCCACGCAACACTGAACCCCATTGGTCTGAAAATATCTCGCAAAATTGTGATTGGTTCACTTTCATGCTCCTTTAAATGGGATGATTGAATGTGCCTGAAAATGATTAGCAATTCTACATAAAGCATTCCAATGACTTTCAATAAACTGGCTTTGATGAATGGTTTGGAAAGGCCTACTTATCAAGCCATCAAGCGTATCATCCAGGTAATTTCATAATGTTACAGCTCACGAGAGCCCAGAGAACCTTCAGCTCACCTTCAAATGATATAAACTTCATAATCCCCAATGTAATATTTTTTAAATTATTGATAATCAAGCCCTGTATTTACCGTATAAACCAAAAAATAGTTTCACGATTTTGGAATAGTTGGGGGAAATTCGCAAGTGAATGATTTCAAGATTTTTATGATTTTTTCATTGCTTCAGACAACCTTGCCAAATTGAATTGAAATTAAGCCTGACAAATAAAAATCTGACGTAGACAAAATTAGACTTATAAAGGGTTAAAAAATAATAAAACAAACTATTTGAAAGACCTTTGACTTGGGAAATTATGACGTAAGTAAGATTGACTGTATTAGCATTAAGTTGTAGTGGAAATTTTTGCAAGTGGACTTTCAGAATTTGGGAAAACAAAATTGCCACAACAATAACCTCTTACATACTACTTGGACTTGATGTAAGTAGCAGAGATACATTGAGCACTGAGAGGCATGTGACCTACCCATTTGCAATCAAATTGCATTAAACCTGTTGGAGACGAGCTGATTTGGCTACAACACACATTTCCCATAGACCTCAGCCCGAATATATTCAGGCTCAGTCCCCAACGGGTTAAAACAAAATTAAAAACCCAGAGTAGATTTTCACTTGTGCCCAATGATCAAGCAAACTATACACTGGTGCTCTACCCCCCCCCCTTAATGTCAAAGCCCATGGTAGGAAATTCTTTGCCAATTCTTATTTATTTTGAACATTCAGTGTAAGTTTCATTGATGTTATTTTCCATAATTACCATGATATACCTGTAGGCCTATCATGTTATGTAGTTCCCACTGGAAGAGCAGTTGCTGAACTGGGGTGGCTACCCTGGGTAAATAAAACAATACTATGCAATATAAATCTTTACGATCATATTTGATGTTACTTCTTACCCTTTTACAGGTTCAAACTGCTGAAGGTTTGGGCTCAATCTTTTCTCGTAGGCATTCCAGAAGTTGTCTTTGGTTTCCGTGATGATGAGGGCGTTGTTTCATACCTTAGATCATTTCAGACAATGCAAATGGCAAACAGTTCACAGGTAATTATTTTGATTTTGACTCTTTAAGTGAAACAGTTTTATCTAACTGGAAAATCCACTGTTATCATCAGGTACCTGGCTTTCCCATATTTAGATTATTTGCATCATAGTTATGTAAATGGAAATATTTGGGGCATTTACTATTTAGTAAATATATTGATATTTTTATAAGAAGTTTCAATATTTCCAATTACATAACTACGACATATAAATAATAATGACGAAAAGGAAAGAGCCTGATAATTAACATTATGCGTTTTAACTTTTACCAGATTAGCTTGATTCTCACTTTTATTCATACAAGAGGTTTGATATATTGTAATGAAAACATGCAAACACTATAAACAGTGTTATTTAATAATTTTGTCTCTTGGAAAATATATGTATCTAATAGGTCCATCATTAGCCCATCCAGTATTGTACTGCTTGCCACCACTAATCAAATCCCTTCACTGGCTTCATCAACACCGAATCATATTTAAATTAATTGTAGGGCCTACATGTCTATTATCAATGCATCACCAAGCTCCTATTTATCTGTTCAATTGTTTGACTTTAGTTACTCCAAGTAGAAACCTCAGGTCTTCAAATGATAACTTCCGCCTCACATATCCGATTACACGTATCCAAGCAGGAGATAGGACTTTCACAGTAGTAGCATCCAAAGAATGGACCCACAAACCTTACTATTTATTAAAAAGCATGTGAGATTATACCGGGGCGAGTGCAAGCATGGATAGATTTGAGAATTGTTTCCACTATAAAACTATAAACTATATAACGAGGTCCTCAGGACCATAGATGTTACCTTGTTATATCAGGGTAAAAAAACATACAAATACAAAGAGCTAGGACCAGCAAAATTACCTTGTTATATCAAGAAGCTTGTTAGAATTATATCAGATCTCGTTGTAATGAGTTTCCAGTGAACATACATTTATCACAAAATTGTTTTTAACAAAATGTAAAATTATGATTTCAAGCTTAAATCAATTAACAAAGTGCCATCAAATACTTATTTCACATTTTTTAAAGGTGGGAGAATTAATAGTAATGCCAATAAATTGTTTGTCTGATAGAAGGGTGTTGAAAAATATATTTTAGGTCAATTACAGGAAGCTTATATTTTGCTGTAAGATGACAAAGGGGTGATGTTACTTTTGATACCATTCATGTTACCTACAGTGAGGTCCTTTTGACATTATACACATATCTCATTTTGAAAAATACATTTCAGTCCACTATTACTTTTATCACAAACTTTTGAATTCCAATGATTGTACCTAAACTTGTGACTATGCATTTCCACTAGGGACATGACCAATTATTTTTACATTAACATTTTAAATTGTTTTTGACTAGGGAATGTGGGATGGTGCAGTCTGCTTCAACTTTGCTGATAAACTTTTGAATTACATCAAAGAGATAGTGACAATAGACGATCCCAAGTAAGTAAAGACCGTTGCATGATTGTACGATATATATATAATCTGCAACATTTTAGGTAGATTAGAGGTACATTGCCACTACTACTAGTAGTATCATCACCAGTGGCAGATCCAGGCGGGGGCGCAGGGGACGCGCGCCCCCTCTATAATTTGAAAACCACTCATTAACTATACATATTAAAATTGGAAATTTTTTGGCTGTGTTCCCTATTTTTCGGGGATGCGCCCCCTTATTTCTAAATCCTGGATCCGCCACTGATCACAAAGTGAATCAATTGACATGAGAAGGGTTAAACTTACCACCGCTGGACCACTTGGTTATGCCCTTTTTTTTCTCATTTCATTTTGTCTACAACCAGATTGTCTAACTACCTTTTGGTCTAATTGTCACTTCAACT
Source organism: Paracentrotus lividus (assembly GCA_940671915.1). NCBI lineage: Eukaryota > Metazoa > Echinodermata > Echinoidea > Camarodonta > Echinidae > Paracentrotus > Paracentrotus lividus. The sequence goes on along the minus strand of CALNVZ010003430.1, from coordinate 40,660,156 downwards.
ATTTCCAATTTTGTGTATTGTCCATGTCGTACTTAATCAATTTGTATGACTTACTGGTAATAGTCCAGGGCCCATACTCATAAAACCTTCATGGGCCTAGCTATCTTCTAACTGTGTACTGTTTTCCTGTGTAATTAGTTGACAACTAGCTTTAGTAAGGTTTTATAAATATGGGTCCAGATATTCATTTGGGAGTGAGTTGAAATAGTGAAATATTGAAATGAGTTAAAAATGCAATTAGCTATTAGACTAATTGGCAATTAGACCAAGTATAGGTTAGGCAAAGGGGTAGTTAGACCAACTTGCTTGTATTAGACCAAATGGGTTTCGCCCATGTGGTATCAAACAATCAGACAACTGGGCGAGCTTGGTTTCAGTAAAGGCAGAAAAATGACAAAAATATCAGTGAATGTTTAAAGAAAATTCTTTAAAGGATATTGAAGCGATGAATGATTCGAATTATGATTTTATCCTGTCACTTGTGGGACAATTTATGGAATCTTCTGTACACAAACTGTGGGAGAGCAGCTTGGAAGTGATGTCCTAATATCAAAACTTTAAAAATCTAATGTATAACTCTCTTATACTCTGTTTTCAACAAACTTTTACTGATATTTGTACCTCATGTCTCTGCTTCTATTAAATACAGTTTAATATCAAACTGGACTTCTCCTTTAACACTAGTCTAATCCCTATTAAAATAGGTTTTAAAAAAGCTTAGCTACAATGCAGTGATGTTTTCTGTAGTTTTACTTAAAATCTAACATATAATTAAACTTGTGTAGATTTTTAAACAATGAATCACTGAGAAATAGTATAATAGAATTTAAACATACCTATATGTATATCAAACATTAGTTTACTTCATATCATATTAAAAACAGACAATTAGTTATGGTTGCATAACAACTCAGCTGCATGTTTATATTGTGGACAATTCAATTCAGGGGTGGGGGTAATATTAAGTGTGTATGAAAAGGTAAAACAACCCACATAAAGAATAAGAGTTAAAGATAATTTTGTTTGTTATCATTTCATCCCTCGAGTTTATGAACACATCATTAAGTTTTTTTTTCTACCATATCTTACCTGCTTTATCCCTCTCCCTCTGTCTCTCTCTCACTTACTCTCTCCCTATCTTTCTCTGTTTCAGGGTTGTCTACATGCTAAAGAGATCACCTGGGTCATCGGAGGTCACCTGCTCATTACATGCTGAAGGAGAGGAACAATTCTTATCTGAGGAATATATTGCTTCACTCAGATAGTTTTAGCCTCTTCACCAACGTCAAAAAGAAGGTTATTTTGAAGGATTTAATCAAACCAATGATTAAATTTATTAGTGGCTCCGGCTTTCATGGGGAGTGGATTATAATTTGCTGACCCCAGACTTCTTTAAAAGCACTGGAAATACCTGTCTTGAAGCTAAATTTCTGGACCACAGCAAAACAATCTGTCCCACCCCAGAGAGCTTCGGGCATGATCGGGCCAGGGAAACTGAGATATAATGACTTTACCAAATGGAGCGATGGGTGGAATACACAAGGCATTACATAGGGTGATAACAATCAAGCGACCCAAAACACCTGTTACTGGGTAAGCATCCATGGTGTCAGATAACCCATGGGAGCTCACAACCTACTGTCTTTAATCCATTAATACTTTAAAGGTGATGTGGTCGAGTGGATAAGTCGTAGAAATGATAATCACAATGTATGCGGTCTGAATCTCATCCATTCCACTAATGAATTTTGGCAAGACATTCTACAAATTTGCCATACTAGACCCAGGTGAGGTAAATAGAAGAAATTTCTTGAATGCCTGAAGCACATTTGGGCAGCTATGGCTAGTAGAGCCTGGTAATAATGATATCTAATTGTTATACGCAGTTGAGTGTATTCATACAGAAATTGCACAATATGAATTTACATTATTATTGTTATCATCATTATGCTAAAAAGAATTATATCAATGAGCAGTAAATGATGTGGATAAATAAAACTCCTGACATTGAAAACTTTGTGCTTGGATTGATTAATTGTAGAGGTCCTGTGGTCTTGTTCGCAAGACACAGACTGTTGATGAAAAGGTTTTCAGTTGCAATCCCGTCCACTTCTCTAAAGCCTTCTGCAAAGACATTCATCTATATTTGCCATACGTGCCCCAAATGAATAAATGGGTACTGGTAGGATGATTCTTTCACATGTACTATGCACTTCAACATGATAATAATGGCTGCCAAAGATAAAACTGGAATAATAGTATCCAAGCTCTTTGTAAGTGCATAGAAACATTGTAATATTTGATACATGTATTCTCTATACAAGAACAAAAAATGATGATTTATTTGTTCTTAATTGAATCATTGTTTTTTTCTATTGATATTGTTAGCGTCATGGAGGATTTCTTTTTAAAAAATTAATGTGACTCTGATATTGTTAGATCAGGTGTTCAATCTGCCTGTTGTAAATAAAAATATAACGTAAAGGAATTTACGCCGTTGGGATGTTAAATAGACAATTAATTTATTCATTTGTCTCCAACGGTAGAACCATGCATGTTGGTAGAAACACACGTAACTGCTGTGTGATAAATTTGAAACCAGACAGCTATGAAAAAAATCATAGGCTGCCCGGGCGGGATTCGAACCCACGACCTCTGGATTGCTAGACCAGCGTCATAACCGCTAGACCACCGGAGTGCCCGTAGCGATTAAGGTTAAAACTATCCCATATACATGAAAATCAAACGTAAAGGAATTTACGCCGTTGGGATGTTAAATAGACAATTAATTTATTCATCCCGCTTGGGCAGCCTATGATCTTTTTTTCATAGCTGTCTGGTTTCAAATTTATCACACAGCAGTTGCGTGTGTTTCTACTAACATGCATGGTTCTACCGTTGGAGACAAATGACCACAATATCATACATGTAGAGAACATAGAAGTGACAGGACGTACAAAAAATAAGAGAATACCTAATCTAATCATAAGCTGAATTGAACAGATATGTCTTAAGACTTCGGTGGACCTGCTGCTACGGATCTCTTGAGGAAGCTAGTGCATTCCATAAAAGAGGTCCAATACCAAATAATAGGAGGGCTGCCCTATTCCTCTTCCCATAGTGAAAACTTGGACTCACAGCTTGGTGGACTTATTAGGTACTTCTTCCACTACAATTATAGACTCGAGTACTTCTTCCACTACGAAACCTCAATTTCGAAAAATGGGGGTTGTTGATTGGGGCACTTTGCTATAATTTTTTCACAAAACTGACACTTGCACATGATTTGTGATGGTATGGAAATAGCATTTATGCAAAAAACTCATTTTTGATAATATGTGACTAAAGTACTTCTAGCCTGGAAAACCCTGAATGAAATTATTGCCGACTTGAAATGAAATTATGGAAAAAGTACCGCTCTAGTGATGCACAGACGCTTTTGTAAGAGTAGTCATGTTTGGCCCATTCCAAGTTTGATGAAAAGGAATACATTACAAAAATGGCATACATTATTTTGTGCTTCACTTTTATTTCAGTTTACAACTGTGATGTTCATGCTTTTGATTTCAACGAGCAATGCCATATCATATTGGCCATGAGTCTAGACTAGTTCGTGATTTGAGTCTCGAGAGTCGTGGAGATGTCCACCGAGTCTCCGGAGAAGTGTGTGGAAATTGAAATAAAAGACTAAACAATTAATTTTCCAGACGTAGCTGCAGTCAACCTGACATCGCCGATACTCTTTCGTCTACTAGTGGTACACAAAATTGGTCTCGACTAGTTTTCGACTCCAGTCTCTGTAGTCTTGAAGATGTTGCCTTGATGTCTTCTGGGTCTCCAGGGAGTCGTACCAAAATTCAATTTAAAGATTGAGAAAAAAATGCCAGACACATTTGATTTTCTTTTTAAAGAATTTTTCCACTTTTTTATTACAAGCAAGCACGGCTTTTTTTCAAAGTCTTCTAATTGATTTTTGGGGCGACTCCCTGGAGACCCAGATGACATCAAGGTGACATCTTCAAGACTACAGTACAGAGACGGGAGTCGCAAACTAGTCGAGACCGATTTTGTGTATCACTAATAGACAAAAGAGTATCGGAAATGTCTGGTTGACTGCAGCTACGACTGAAAAAACTAATCTTTTAGACTTTTATTTCAATTTCCACACACTTCTCCGGAGACTCAGGGGACATCTCCACGACTCTCGAGACTCAAATCATGAAATAGTCTAGACTCATGGCCAATATGATATGGCATTGCTCGTTGAAAACAAAAGCATGAACATCACAGTTGTAAACTGAAATAAAAGTGAAGCACAAAATAATGTATGCCATTTTTGTAATGTATTCCTTTTCATCAAACTTGGAATGGGCCAAACATGACTACTCTTACAAAAGCGTCTGTGCATCACTAGAGCGGTACTTTTTCCATAATTTCATTTCAAGTCGGCAATAATTTCATTCAGGGTTTTCCAGGCTATTGAAATCATTCAAACCATTATTGAGAAAGGTAATAAGAAGTAGGGTGTAAAGTGAGAAAGGTAGCAGAAGTAGATGGACATGTAAGAAATGTAGTAGAAGTAGGATGCTAGAGAGACAAAGTCAAAGAATGAGAATGTCTGTAGAAGTAGAATGGTAGAGGAGAAAGTCAGTAGAAGTAGGATGATAGAGGTGAAAGTCAGAAGTAGGATGGTAGAGTGAGAAAGGTAGTAAAAGTAAGATAGCAGATTGAGAAGGGACTAAGTAGAGAAGTAGGATAGTCGATTTAGAAGGGAGTAGAAGTTGGATGGGTCTACCCTGGGGCTGACAGAGGTGCTGATGAGAGGGGCTGATGAGAGGGGCTGACGAGAGGGGCTGACGAGAGGGGTAGGGCTGTGACGAGAAGGGGCTGACGAGAGGGGATGACGAGAGGGGCTGACGAGAGGGGCACGAGAGATGACGAGAGGGGCTGACGAGAGAGTTGGGGGGGGGGGGGGTAATCCAACTGATCTCTGAAATGATTGATCAGTAGGGGAGACCAGGGACAATTTTAACACGGGGCAATTTTAGCAGAGGCTCCCATCCCTAGCAGAAACATGCTACAAACTTAACCTGTGTACAGAACGTGCGCATTATATCGCTCCACATGCTGTTGAGTGTAAGCAGATTTAACGGTTCGTGGAATTTCTACAGCCCCCCCCCGACGACCCTCTTTGCATAGTTGCCTTTGCGGAGGAATCGGTGAACACGTCCCACTGGAAACAAAGCAGACATATAGCACGTGGAAAATATGATTTAAATGAGTCAAGCATTGTCATGTTTTGTTATAATTAGTTTATGTGGTTAATGTTGTTTAAATCTTGGATATGCCAAGTGCATAGCTTTGATAAAGAAAAAGAAAATGTTACAATTTCATGTGTTACAATTGCCCCATAGGTGTGTTACAATCATGATTGCCCCGTGTTCGGGGGCAATTGTAACACTTGACCTCTTGTTTTGAAATGATAATGGCTTCAAAATAAATTGTTTTACTTAACCCAAACCTATTCATATGTCGAGCTAAGATACGCATATTTCGTTTTATTTAGTTGTAAGCAAGTATTTAGTTATAAGTCAAATTTGAAAGGAAAAAATGTTACAATTGTCCCCGGTCTCCCCTAGTGTGACATCAACTGTGACACGGGGATCTTTATTTCAGCAACATGAAAATAAAATATCATTTAAGTTCCTTCTGAGGTTAAGTATTTATTATCCTTTTATTAATGTTATTATTTGCATAGTGATCAATCTCTCAAATATTAGTATGAAAGTAGAGTTAGGACCTAATGATGACCGCTTCATAGTTATGTGGAAAAGTAAGTTAAGTAGGATGGACATGTAAAAATTAACTTACAAGGGACAGTTAGAGGTAGTCGTAGATGAGGAAGACAGAGAAAAGGATGGGAAAAGAACATTCGGGAATGGACAGGGATGAGAATGGCGGGGTCCCAGAGAGCGGTGGAGGCCGACAGAAACGGTTGGAGGAAGATGTTAGCCACATGTTCACGGGTGCCCCTACGACAGCCACCGTAACAGAGTTACATTCAAATTTGCACCCCTGTTCGACATCAGACTGAAAAAAAAACATATCCTAAATGGCGTAAACACCGTGAAATTTGGACCCCAAAACCGGAATTTTCGGTGAAAGCACCCCTATTTTGATGAAAATGGCGATTGGAATAAAAAAAAAAAAAAACACCCC
>CALNVZ010003430.1:40634529-40653912 GCA_940671915.1 Paracentrotus lividus | reverse complement strand
GGGGGGGGGGAGGGGTCACTCATCACATGGATGTGCTACTTCATGCGCGTTCCCAAAAAGCGTCAAAAAGGGTCTGTTTCAGCCTTCCAGCGTCGTCGACGCTTTACTAAAATAGGGGTGTTTTTTTTTTTTTTTTATTCAATCGCCATTTTCATCAAAATAGGGTGCTTTCACCGAAAATTCCGGTTTTGGGTCCAATTTCAGTGTTTACGCCATTTAGGAATGTTTTTTTTCAGTCTGATGTCGAACAGGGGTGCAAATTTGAATGTAACTCTGTTACGGTGGCTGTCGTAGGGGCACCCGTGAACATGTGGCTAACATCTTCTCCAACCGTTTCTGTCGGCCTCCACCGCTCTCTGGGACCCCGCCATTCTCATCCCTGTCCATTCCCCGAATGTTTCTTATTCCCATCCTTTCTCTGTCTTCCTCATCTACGACTACCTCTAACTGTCCCTGTAAGTTAATTTTTACATGTCCATCCTACTTAACTTACTTTTCCACATAACTATGAAGCGGTCATCATTAGGTCCTAACTCTACTTTCATATAAATATTTGAGAGATTGATCACTATGCAAATAATAACATTAATAAAGGATAATAAATACTTAACCTCAGAAGGAACTTAAATGATATTTTATTTTCATGTTGCTGAAATAAAGATCCCCGTGTCACAGTTGATGTCACACTAGGGAGACCGGGGACAATTGTAACATTTTTTCCTTTCAAATTTGACTTATAACTAAATACTTGCTTACAACTAAATAAAACGAATAATGCGTATCTTAGCTCGACAATATGAATAGGTTTGGGTTAAGTAAAACAATTTATTTGAAGCCATTATCATTTCAAAACAAGAGGTCAAGTGTTACAATTGCCCGAACACGGGCAATCATGATTGTAACACACCTATGGGGCAATTGTAACACATGAAAATTGTAACATTTTCTTTTTTCTTATCAAAGCTATGCACTTGGCATATCCAAGATTTAAACAACATTAACCACATAAACTAATTATAACAAAACATGACAATGCTTGACTCATTTAAATCATATTTTTCCACGTGCTATATGTCTGCTTTGTTTCCAGTGGGACGTGTTCACCCGATTCCTCCGCAAAGGCAACTATGCAAGAGGGTCGTCGGGGGGGGGGGGCTGTAGAAAGTTCCACGAACCGTTAAATCTGCTTACACTCAACAGGCATGTGGAGCGATATAATGCGCACGTTCTGTACACAGGTTAAGTTTGTAGCATGTTTCTGCTAGGGATGGGAGCCTCTGCTAAAATTGCCCCGTGTTAAAATTGTCCCTGGTCTCCCCTACTGATCAATCATTTCAGAGATCAGTTGGATTACCCCCCCCCCCCCCAACCTCTCGTCAGCCCTCTCGTCATCCCTCTCGTCAGCCCCTCTCGTCAGCCCCTCTCGTCAGCCCCTCTCGTCATCCCCTCTCGTCAGCCCTCTCGTCAGCCCTCAGCCCTCTCGTCAGCCCCTCTCGTCAGCCCCTCTCATCAGCCCTCTCATCAGCACCTCTGTCAGCCCAGGGTAGACCCATCCATTCTACTCCCTTCTAAATCGACTATCCTACTTCTCTACTTAGTCCTTCTCAATCTGCTATCTTACTTTTACTACCTTTCTCACTCTACCATCCTACTTCTGACTTTCACCTCTATCATCCTACTTCTACTGACTTTCTCCTCTACCATTCTACTTCTACAGACATTCTCATTCCTTTGACTTTGTCTCTCTAGCATCCTACTCTACTACATTTCTTACATGTCCATCCTACTTCTGCTACCTTTCTCACTTTACACCCTACTTCTTATTACCTTTCTCAATAATGGTTTGAATGATTTCAATAGCCTGGAAAACCCTGAATGAAATTATTGCCGACTTGAAATGAAATTATGGAAAAAGTACCGCTCTAGTGATGCACAGACGCTTTTTGTAAGAGTAGTCATGTTTGGCCCATTCCAAGTTTGATGAAAAGGAATACATTACAAAAATGGCATACATTATTTTGTGCTTCACTTTTATTTCAGTTTACAACTGTGATGTTCATGCTTTTGTTTCAACGAGCAATGCCAATATCATATTGGCCATGAGTCTAGACTATTTCATGATTTGAGTCTCGAGAGTCGTGGAGATGTCCCCTGAGTCTCCGGAGAAGTGTGTGGGAAATTGAAATAAAAGTCTAAAAGATTAGTTTTTTCAGTCGTAGCTGCAGTCAACCAGACATTTCCGATACTCTTTTGTCTATTAGTGATACACAAAATCGGTCTCGACTAGTTTGCGACTCCCGTCTCTGTACTGTAGTCTTGAAGATGTACCATTGATGTCATCTGGGTCTCCAGGAGTCGCCCCAAAAATCAATTAGAAGACTTTGAAAAAAAAGCCGTGCTTGCTTGTAATAAAAAGTGGAAAAATTCTTTAAAAAGAAAATCAAATGTGTCTGGCATTTTTTTCTCAATCTTTAATTGAATTTTGGTACGACTCCCTGGAGACCCAGAAGACATCAAGGCAACATCTTCAAGACTACAGAGACTGGAGTCGAAAACTAGTCGAGACCAATTTTGTGTACCTAGTAGACGAAAGAGTATCGGCGATGTCAGGTTGACTGCAGCTACGTCTGGAAAATTAATTGTTTAGTCTTTTATTTCAATTTCCACACACTTCTCCGAGACTCGGTGGACATCTCCACGACTCTCGAGACTCAAATCACGAACTAGTCTAGACTCATGGCAATATGATATGGCATTGCTCGTTGAAATCAAAAGCATGAACATCACAGTTTGTAAACTGAAATAAAAGTGAAGCACAAAATAATGTATGCCATTTTTGTAATGTATTCCTTTTCATCAAACTTGGAATGGGCCAAACATGACTACTCTTAACAAAAGCGTCTGTGCATCACTAGAGCGGTACTTTTCCATAATTTCATTTCAAGTCGGCAATAATTTCATTCAGGGTTTCCAGGCTAGAAGTACTTTAGTCACATATTATCAAAAATGAGTTTTTTTGCATAAATGCTATTTTCATACCATCACAAATCATGTGCAAGTGTCAGTTTTGTGAAAAAATTATAGCAAAGTGCCAATCAAACCCCCCATTTTCGAAATTGAGGTTTCGTAGTGGAAGAAGTACTCGAGTCTATAATTGTAGTGGAAGAAGTACCTAATAAGTCACCAAGCTGTGAGTCCAAGTTTTCACTATGGGAAGAGGAATAGGGCAGCCCTCCCTATTATTTGGTATTGGACCTTTTTATGGAATGCACTAGCTTCCTCAAGAGATCCGTAGCAGCAGGTCCACCGAAGTCTTAAGACATATCTGTTCAATTCAGCTTATGATTAGATTAGGTATTCTCTTATTTTTTTGTACGTCCTGTAACTTCTATGTTCTCTACATGTATGATATTGTGGTCATTTGTCTCCAACGGTAGAAAACCATGCATGTTAGTAGAAAACACACGCAACTGCTGTGTGATAATTTGAAACCAGACAGCTATGAAAAAAAGATCATAGGCTGCCCAAGCGGGATGAATAAATTAATTGTCTATTTAACATCCCAACGCGTAAATTCCTTTACGTTTGATTTTCATGTATATGGGATAGTTTTAACCTTAATCGCTACGGGCACTCCGGTGGTCTAGCGGTTATGACGCTGGTCTAGCAATCCAGAGGTCGTGGGTTCGAATCCCGCCGGGCAGCCTATGATTTTTTCATAGCTGTCTGGTTTCAAATTTATCACACAGCAGTTACGTGTGTTTCTACCAACAATGCATGGTTCTACCGTTGGAGACAAATGATAAATTAATTGTCTATTTAACATCCAACGGCGTAAATTCCTTTACTTATATTTTATTTACAACAGGCAGATTGACACCTGATCTAACAATATCAGAGTCACATTAATTTTTTAAAAAGAAATCCTCCATGACGCTAACAATATCAATAGAAAAAACAATGATTCCAATTAAGAACAAATAAATCATCATTTTTGTTCTTGTATAGAGAATACATGTATCAAATATTACAATGTTTCTATGCACTTACAAAGAGCTTGGATACTATTATTCCAGTTTTATCTTTGGCAGCATTATTATCATGTTGAAGTGCATAGTACATGTGAAAGAATCATCCTACCAGTACCCATTTATTCATTGGGGCACGTATGGCAAATATAAGATGAATGTCTTTGCAAGAAGGCTTTAGAGAAGTGGACGGGATTGCAACTGAAACCTTTTCATCAACAGTCTGTGTCTTGCGAACAAGACCACAGGACCTCTACAATTAATCAATCCAAGCACAAATTTCAATGTCAGGAGTTTTATTATCCACATCATTTACTGCTCATTGATATAATTCTTTTTAGCATAATGATGATAACAATAATAATGTAAATTCATATTGTGCAATTTCTGTATGAATAACACTCAACTGCGTATAACAATTAGATATCATTATTACCAGGCTCTACTAGCCATAGCTGCCCAAATGTGCTTCAGGCATTCAAGAAATTCTTCTATTTACCTCACCTGGGTCTAGTATGGCAAATTTGTAGAATGTCTTGCCAAAATTCATTAGTGGAATGGATAGATTCAGACCGCATACATTGTGATTATCATTTCTACGACTTATCCACTCGAACCACATCACCTTTAAAGTATTAATGGATAAAGAGACAGTAGGTTGTGAGCTCCCATGGGTTATCTGACACCATGGATGCTTACCAGTAACAGGTGTTTTGTGGGTCGCTTGATTGTTTATCACCCTATGTAATGCCTTGTGTATTCCACCCATCGCTCCATTTGGTAAAGTCATTATATCTCAGTTTCCCGGCCCGATCATGCCGACGCTCTCTGGGGTGGGACAGATTGTTTTGCTGTGGTCCAGAAATTTAAGCTTCAAGACAGGTATTTCCAGTGCTTTTAAAGAAGTCTGGGGTCAGCAAATTATAATCCACTCCCATGAAAGCCGGAGCCACTAATAAATTTAATCATTGGTTTGATTAAATCCTTCAAAATAACCTTCTTTTTGACGTTGGTGAAGAGGCTAAAACTATCTGAGTGAGGCAATATATTTCTCAGATAAGAATTGTTCCTCTCCTTCAGCATGTAATGAGCGGTGACCTCCGATGACCCAGGTGATCTCTTTAGCATGTAGACAACCCTGAAACAGAGAAAGATTAGGGGAGAGAGTAAGTGAGAGAGAGACAGAGGGAGAGGGATAAAGCAGGTAAGATATGGTAGAAAAAAAAACTTAAATGATGTGTTTCATAAACTCGAGGGATGAAAATGATAACAAACAAAATTATCTTTAAACTCTTATTTCTTTATGTGGGTTGTTTTACCTTTTCATACACACTTAATATTACCCCCACCCTGAATTGAATTGTCCACATAAAACATGCAGCTGAGTTGTTATGCAAACCATAACTAATTGTCTGTTTTTTAATATGATATGAAGTAAACTAATGTTTGATATACATATAGGTATGTTTAAATCTATTATACTATTTCTCCAGTGATTCATTGTTTAAAATCTACACAAGTTTAATTATATGTTAGATTTAAGTAAAACTACAGAAACATCACTGCATTGTAGCTAAGCTTTTTTAAAACCTATTTTAATAGGGATTAGACTAGTGTTAAAGGAGAAGTCCAGTTTGATATTAAACTGTATTTAATAGAAGCAGAGACCATGAGGTACAAATATCAGTAAAGTTTTGTTGAAAACAGAGTATAAGAAAGTTATACATTAGATTTTTAAAGTTTTGATATTAGGACATCACTTCAAGCTGCTCTCCACAGTTTGTGTACAGAAGATTCCATAAATTGTCCCACAAGTGACAGGATAAAATCATAATTCGAATCATTCATCGCTTCAATATCCTTAAAAGAATTTTCTTTAAACATTCACTGATATTTTTGTCATTTTTCTCCTGCCTTACTTGAAACAAGCTCGCCCAGTTGTCTGATTGTTTGATACCACATGGGCGAAACCCATTTGGTCTAATACAAGCAAGTTGGTCTAACTACCCCTTTGCCTAACCTATATTGGTCTAATTGCAATTAGTCTAATAGCTAATTGCATTTTTAACTCATTTCAATATTTCACTATTTCAACTCACTCCCAAATGAATATCTGGACCCATATTTATAAAAACCTTACTAAAGCTAGTTGTCAAACTAATTACACAGGAAAACAGTACACAGTTAGAAGATAGCTAGGCCCATGAAGGTTTTATGAGTATGGGCCCTGGACTATTACCAGTAAGTCATACAAATTGATTAAGTACGACATGGACAATACACAAAAATTGGAAATAGTTGAAGTGACAATTAGACCAAAAGGTAGTTAGACAATCTGGTTGTAGACAAAATGAAATGAGAAAAAAAAGGGCATAACAAGTGGTCCCAGCGGTGGTAAGTTTAACCCTTCTCATGTCAATTGATTCACTTTGTGATCAGTGGCGGATCCAGGATTTTAGAAATAAGGGGGCGCATCCGAAAAATAGGGAACACAGCCAAAAAATTTCCAATTTTAATATGTATAGTTAAATGAGTGGTTTTCAATTATAGAGGGGCGCGGCGTCCCTGCGCCCCCTGCCTGGATCTGCCACTGGTGATGATACTATAGTAGTAGTGGCAATGTACCTCTAATCTACCTAAAATGTTGCAGATTATATATTATCGTACAATCATGCAACGGTCTTTACTTACTTGGGATAGTCTATTGTCACTATCTCTTTGATGTAATTCAAAAGTTATCAGCAAAGTTGAAGCAGACTGCACCATCCCCCAATTCCCTAGTCAAAAAACAATTTAAAATGTTAATGTAAAAATAATTGGTCATGTCCCTAGTGGAAATGCATAGTCACAAGTTTAGGTACAATCATTGGAATTCAAAAGTTTGTGATAAAAGTATAGTGACTGAAATGTATTTTCAAAATGAGATATGTGTATAATGTTCAAAAGGACCTCACTGTAGGTAACATGAAATGGTAATCAAAAGTAACATCACCCCTTTGTCATCTTACAGCAAAATATAAGCTTCCTGTAATTGACCTAAAATATATTTTTCAACACCCTTCTATCAGACAAACAATTTATTGGCATTACTATTAATTCTCCCACCTTTAAAAAATGTGAAATAAGTATTTGATGGCACTTTGTTAATTGATTAAAGCTTGAAATCATAATTTACATTTTGTTAAAAACAATTTTGTGATAAATGTATGTTCACTGGAAAAACTCATTAAAACGAGATCTGATATAATTCCTTAACAAGCTTCTTGATATAACAAGGTAATTTTGCTGGTCCTAGCTCTTTGTATTTGGTATGTTTTTTTACCCTGATATAACAAGGTAACATCTATGGTCCTGAGGACCTCGTTATATAGTTTATAGTTTTATAGTGGAACAATTCTCAAATCTATCCATGCTTGCACTCGCCCCGGTATAATCTCACATGCTTTTTAATAAATAGTAAGGTTTGTGGGTCCATTCTTTGTGATGCACTACTGTGAAAAGTCCTATCTCCTGCTTGGATACGTGTATTTCGGGATATGTGAGGCGGGAAGTTATCATTAAGAACCTGAGGTTCTACTTGGAGTAACTAAAGTCAAAACAATTTGAAACAGATAATAGGAGCTTGGTGATGCATTGATAATAGACATGTAGGCGCCTACAATTAATTTAAATATGATTCGGTGTTGATGAAGCCGAGTGAAGGGATTTGATAGGGTGGCAAGCAGTACAATACGATGGGCCTAAGATGGACCTATTAGATACATATATTTCCAGAGACAAAATTATAAATAACACTGTTTATAAGGTTTGCATTTTTCAAATTACCAAATAATCAAAAACGCTCTTGTATGAATAAAAGTGAGAATCAAGCTCTAATCTGGTAAAAGTTAAAACGCATAATGTTAATTATCAGGCTCTTTCCTTTCGTCATTATTATTTATATGTCGTAGTTATGTAATTGGAAATATTGAAACTTCTTATAAAAATATCAAATCATATTTACTAAATAGTAAATGCCCCAAATATCCCATTTACATAACTATGATCAAATAATCTAAATATGGGAAAGCAGGTAACCTGTGATAACAGTGGATTTTCCAGTTAGAAAAACTGTTTCACTTAAGAGTCAAAATCAAATAATTACCTGTGAACTGTTGCATTTGCATGTCTGAAGAATGATCTAAGGTATGAAACAACGCCCTCATCATCACGGGGTAAACCAAAGACAACTTCTGGAATGCCTACGAAAAAGAATTGAGCCCAAACCTCAGCCAGTTTGAAACCTGTAAAGGGTAAGAAGTAACATCAAATATGATCGTAAAGATTTATATTGCATAAGTATTGTTTTATTTCTCCAGGGTAGCCACCCAGTTCAGCAACTGCCTTTACAGTGGGAACTACATAACATGAATAGGCCTACAGGTATATCATGGTAATTTATGGAAAATAACATCAATGAAACTTACACTGAATGTTTCAAAATAAATAAGAATGGCAAAGAAATTTCCTACCATGGGCTTTGACATTAAGGGGGGGGTAGGCAACAGTGTATAAGTTTTGCTTGATCATTTGGGCAGCAAGTGAAAATCTACTCTGGTTTTTAATTTGTTTTAACCCGTGGGGACTAGCTGAATATATTCGGGCTGAGGTCTATGGGAAATGTGTGTTGTCCAATCAGCTCGTCTCCAAACAGGTTTAAATGCAAATCTTGATTGCAAATGGGTAGGTCACATGCCTACTCAGTGTCAATGTATCTCTGCTACTTACATCAAGTCCAAGTAGTAGTAATGAAGGTTATTGTTTGTGGCCAATTTTGTTTTCCCAAAAATTTCTGAAAGTCACTGCAAAAATTTCCACTACAACTTAATGCTAAATACATGTCATCTTACTTACTCATAATTTCCCAAGTCAAAGTCTTTTCAAATATGTTGTTTTATTATTTTTTAACCCTTTATAAGTCTAATTTTGTCTCGTCGATTTTTATTTTCAGGCTTAATTTCAATTCAATTTGGCAAGGTTGTCTGAAGCAATTGAAAAAATCATAAAAATCTTGAATCATTCACTTGCCGAATTTCCCCAAACTATTCAAAATCGGTGAAAACTATTTTTGGTTTATACGGTAAAATACAGGGCTTGATTAATCAAAATTAAAAATATTAACATTGGGGATTATGAAGTTTATATCATTTGAAGGTGAGTGAAGGTTCTCTGGCTCTGGAGCTGTAACATTATGAAATTACCTGGATTGATACGCTTGATGCGCTTTGATAAGGTAGGCCTTTCCAAACCATTCATCAAAGGCCAGTTTATTGAAGTCATTGGAATGCCTAATGTAGAATTGCTAATCATTTGGGGGGGGGGGTTCAATTTGAATAATATGTTACACTGGAAGATTTGATGAGGTTCTTTAGGGGGAACTTACTTTTCGAACCCGGGTTCGACTCCCGGCGGAGGCAATTTTTTTTTTTTAATATACCTTATCCATAAGATTGAGTAGGCTTATTTAGAAAATAAAATACAAAGTAAGTAATACAAGAAAATTATTAGAATAATCATAAAATCGTATCCAAAATGGAATTCACATATTTAATTCTTGGTCAAAGGTGGATGCAAGAGAGAACCAAACATACTGAGGAAATTCAAGAAATTCAGTTTAACTTTGAAGGATTGTCCATTATATTTTCCATATTTTAACTTTTTATATGATATTTAAATTGTGCCATTTTTACATTGTAAACATGAATATTCTTGCAGCAGTTTTTTTTTTTTTTTTTTTTTACAATTTGAAATATTAGTTTGTCTCATGTTTACAATAAACACGATATTGAATTGAACTGAACTGACACAAAAGAGGTCGATCAAGCTCCACTGATGCTGTATATAATTTTTCTAGGCCTTCTCTTTGGCACCATTATTCCCAAGCTATAAAAGCCATGATTTAACCTCTAAAAGTTAGCTTCCATCAATAGGCGACACGTACGAACGGGGGTAAGCCTAGCCTAATATGGAGCTGCAAGGAAAATGTCATATTGTACTGCTCACACTGTCGGCTTCCACTTTATTTTACATTATATTGAATGCAGGTAGGTAGCTTTTATTATTATTATTTTTTTTTTTTTATTGGAAGGAAAAAATGAAAAGGCAAAAAATTAGGTCTCAGTTTATCTAAATTAAAGATTATGAAAATCTGAAGGGGGAATAGACCAGTTTACTAACATATTTTCAAATTTTATGCATACTTTTTCCTGGCGACATACTAACAAGGTATTCAAACAACCTATAATACACTGTCCGTCATAAAGGTGGAATATTTTTTTTGCCGCTATAAAGACATGATTTTGCTCTGAATTTAATTTCTTGAATATGTTTGTCCCTGCTTTTACTTTTTGGGACCCCGGCTATATCATGGACATTCTCCCAACCCTTCACGTGGACGTTTTTCCAAAAAAAGTTTTGTCAACCCCCGTGATGCCAATTTTTGTCATTTTTTCTCATTTTGGGGCCCCTTTTTGTTTTCCCGGCCGATCAAGCCCCCCTCAGTCCTACCCCCAAGAAACGCGACTGAGGTGTATTGTTTTATAAGGTTCTTTAAGTTAAATCTATATTTCTGGGGACAGATTAAGGTCTCTTGTCTAGGGGAGGGGTTGAAATAAAAAACGAGATTGGTTAAAATTCGGAATATTTTATTCCATCTTTATGCTGAAAACAAAAGAAATGAAAAACCACCTTTAACCCTTAAATATCACCCTTTTCCCCTTAAATTTTGTTTAGCCTTGATGACAAGGCTGTAAAAAGTCATTATTAATAATATTTTATTTTGATTTATGTTTGGTTGATATTTTACAATACAATTTAGGGAAGATAGAAATTTCCATGGTGTAAAAATGAATAAAATGAATGTTGAACCCCAATCAAAATAAATTTTGACCCTTCCCCTAGACAAAAGCTCCATAAATCTAGATTTAATTTAAAGAACAACCTCAGACGTGTTTCCTTGGGGTAGGACTAAGGGGGCCTTGGTGGGTCGCGTGAACAAAAAAGGGCCCCCAAAATAAGAAAAAATGACGAAAATGGACATCTTCTGGGGGTGACAAACTTTTTGAAGAAAAATCCCCGGGGAGGGTTGACGGGACGTCCAAGATATACCCAGGATCCCAGAAAGTGAAAGCGGTGACAAACGCATTCAAGAAATTAATAACGGAGCAACATAATGTCGCTTGAGCCAGAAAAAAAAAATTCCACCTTTATGACGAACAGTGTAAAAGAATGAACTACAATACATGGAATCCAGTTTGCATACATTATTTTTTGATAATCATTGTTATAATTATAATTTAGCGTGTTCCAATGGGAATATTGGCAGTAGTCTTCGAGTAAGTTGTTTAGTTTTGAATAAAACAAAATTGTATCTATGACAAAAATTATGTATTAAACACAGGTCTGGACGAATAACAGGTTGAAAGAAGCTCATACTATGGAAGCTTAAAAGTGCCACCCAGATGTTCAGATCATCTCTTCATGTCTACATCTGTTAGGAAAAAAAGATGAGATGAAGAGATCTCTTATCTAGTCATGTCTACATCCTGTGGAAGATCATGGCATCTGATCATCTCTTCCACAGGATGTAGACATGACTAGATCCGAAATATTTTCATCTGATCATCTCTCCCACAGGATGTAGACATAACGAGATCCAAGATCTTGTCATCTGATCATCTCTCCCACAGGATGTAGACATGACGAGATCCGAGATCTTGTCATCTGATCATCTCTCCCACATGATGTAGACATGACAAGATCTAAGATCACGTCATCTGATCATCTCTCCCACAGGATGTAGACATGACAAGATCTAAGATCACGTCATCTCATCTTTTTTCCTCAGAGATGTAGACATGACGATATCATTATCTGAACATCTCAGTGGCACTTTTAAGCTTCCATATTAAACTTCTTTCTTTGAGATCAACCCCAACCGATGAAATGTTTAAACATATCAGAATGGGAAAAAAAATGTATATACTATTACCAAATAAAAAGATTGATTATGGTGGTATCTCACTTCGCGGAGACGTCTTCTCAACAGAAAAGAAAACAGCGTATCCGCGACGGATTAAAAGTATTAGAGACGTCTCCGATAGTTTTTTTTCTGTCACGAAGACGTCTCTGAGACGTCTCCGCCACAATTTTCAAAACTGTCTCAAAGAACCGTTTCAAATTAGTCCTAAATCCGTCTCAGATTTAGTCCCAAATCCGTCTCAAAGTAGTTTCCGCGACTCGTGAAACGTCGCGGGGACTGAGGAGACGTCTCCGCGACAAGTTTCAAAACCGTTTCCTAGCCGTTTCAAAACCGTCTCAAAGTAGCCCCAAATCCGTCTCAAAGTAGTTTCCGCGAAGTGAGATACCACCATTACTTTTAGAATGAAAAAAATCCTGGCCCTGCCTGACATATCATTTTAATAGAATATGCATACTGCATTGTGACTCTTGAAATGCCATGCCTCGAGGCAGATGTTTAAATAGTTCAACTTTATTGACGCCTAGGAATAGATTTGAATACTAGTACATTTGGATTTTCGTCCTTATGAGTCAGTCCGGTATGCCACATTCCCAAGAAAATATCTATGTTGTACTTCTGACTCCTTCAGTTGTACATGTCAGGCGTATAGTTTTCTGCTCTGATATGAAGAAATGGTATGCTCATAATAAACTTGGTATAACAAAAAAAGAAATCATTTTTCAGCAAAAAATCTAAATCTTTCGTTTCAGATTCAGCAATCATCACTTCTAAATCAAAAGACATCATTAAGTTTCGTCCTCGAATCATGCAGAAATACACGCTTCTTTATTTCCTTGTTCTATATCCGAGTATATTTCCATCTTTCGCATGTGGAAACGCAAACCTTGGGAAGGACCTTTCAGAACCGAAGATACGTCTAGGTACACACTATTTACCATATGGTCACATCGATGTCCTGCATACCTTTCCACCACATGAAGTCTTCTGGGAACATTACGTCAAGGAGGGAATCCCAGTTATCTTCAAAAGCATGGCAGACTACCTGGTCAGTAGGCATACATGGACTGATGAATATCTTGAAGAGAACTACACGGACCTTGATGTGATGATAGAAGAAACAACGCACATGAGAGATATACCCGGGAGAAATAGAACTACAAGGTCAATCAACAGACTTGGAAGATTTCTTGAGAAGTATCAACAGCACGGACCAATGGCTGTGGTATCTGATCTACCCGATGTCATGAGGCATGAGCTGCACGTCCCTCCTTTCATAAGATATGGTAACAGGAGTTTTCTTGAGCCGACTATATGGTTTGGTCATGACATCCTCAGCACACCACTTCACAGCGATCCCTCCAACACTATCATGTGTCAGTTCTACGGCGCCAAAGACTGGACCTTAATACATCCAAATTACGGCCATCGGATCCCACAAGTAACGGAGCTATTAGAAGGGTACGAAGATTATGGATTTTCCATGATAAATCTGGAAGACATTGATGTCGTTAGATTTCAAAACTTTATGACTGTTCCTTGGACGTATGCTAATGTAATGGACGGAGATTGTATTTTTCTTCCAATAGGTTAGTACCATATCCGAAATATTGCTTTAACTTAAAGGGATATAACGGGAGAGATTCCGATTTATTTGTATATCTTGAGTACATAATAAACGTTTTTAATTTTGAATTATTCGCCGCTTATTTGAGCAAATTTGATTTGAAAAAAAAAAGACTGATATAGACATGTATATATATTTTGCAACTGAATTGATGTTAGAAATAAATTCATTGGCATTTTATCACAGCATATCGCATTGTATTTCAAAGTTAAGTTTAAGTTTAAACGAAACCTATGACATGTCTAATTGGTCGTTTCTTGGTGATCGCTCAACATCCGTCGTCCAGCGTCCTAAAATTGTTTAATTTTCAATTTATTCTCAAATAGTGCGATCACAGTTTTTATGACAAGAATAATTCTTGGGCAACGGGGAAGGTGTCGAAATGGGGACCAAAATGAAAAAGCGACAGGTCTAATTGTGAAACTCTTCCAGTTTTTCTTCCCCCTTTTATTTGAATTTTCTCAATTTGGTGATAGATATTTGTCAAACTTCTCTCTCCCTTTTAATTTATGTATTCATATTTCTCTAATCTGTCTTTTTAATTGTTATTATTACTTGTTTCTCTTTACCCTTATTTTAAAAGGTTATTGGCATCAAGTGCGGTCTCACCGAGGAAGAAATTTAGCTGTATCTCTTCATTTCTAGCCGAACAGTATACATCTCTCATTGTTATCGTCCATCGTCCGTTAATATTCGAAAAACTTTTTTTTTTATTATTTATTTTTTTATATTTATCTATTTATTTTCCACACATGGTTGGAACACAGTTGTCACCTTTTCCCCCAAATGCATGGATGGATGTTAACAAAACTCAAAGGTATTCAAACTCCACAAGAATTGAACACGATTGCATAATAATTATGTTAGACATAATATTACATTCTTGGATTACTGATGTAAAGTATAGTTAAAGCTTGTACATGTATATCCGAATGCTCGTTAGTCCGAGGTTCGATTCTCGGGAAATACCAAATTGCATTTGTTAATCTGAAAGAGAAATTAAGTTTGATTCGAACTCCAAAGAAAAAAAAATACTCGTTAATGCGAGAGAGGATGACGTAATAAGGTTCGTAACTCTGAAAAGGCATATTGTTACGGTGTTGGGGCTATTTCATTTTCGGATTATCAAACTAGTATTTAAAAAAAAGAAAAAAAAAATCGGCGGGCCAAGGCACTCAAAATCCACAAAAATTAAACACGTCGCGGATTTTTGATTTGTCGCGGGCCAGCCCCCCCCCCCCCACAAAGGCGGTCATGCTTGTTTCCGATTTCTCCGGAAAAGGGGTATATTTTAGGGGCTCATGTAGGGGGGAAAATCCCGAGAAATCATTGAATAGGGGTCTTTTAGCATCCCCCCCCCCGACTTAGGGGTAGTTTTCATTTCTTTAAGGACAAATTCTGAAATAGGGTCCCGAATATGGTACAAAACCTGTGAAAATTTGATAATCTTGCTGGCTATACCCCTCCAAACGCCTGAAATGGAGGGGGGGGGTAATTTTGATGCAGCTTCCCCTCCAAAATCCTGAAATAGGGGGTAATTTTGACACAGCTGCCCCGACTGGTAGAGGTATCTCTAAGGATCCAGAACATGCATACATGTATGGTTGGCCCCGAGTAGGGGGGGGGCGGCGGAGTCGCGGGACGTCTCCGCGAAACATTGAACCTTTAAATTGTGCATTTGATATTTCTATTTTGCTTGAATTCATAAATAAATATGAGTAGCCATTTGGGTTCCGCTTTATCTGGGACACCCTGTAAAGTGTTGGTCAGACTTAAGATCATGGATTTGTATAAATGTGTTTAACTCGGGTGTATTTTTTTTTTTTTTTTTTTTTTTTTTTTTTTGATTTATTTATTCCATCATCATCATCAACAATAATGCTACAGTCACACAGACACTTACGTATAGATACGTCCGGTTGCGTCCAAATATTATTTCATCTCTATTCTATCATTCTTATGTATTTCTTTGTTTTACTGGATGAACGAAATTATCAATATTTCCACTGCTGACTATGACGGGTAGGCATCAGTGGGATCCGCAGAAGAAAATAATTTTGGACGCATCGGGACGTAACTATACGTAAGTGTCTGTGTGACTGTAGCATAACATGGTCAGTGATTACAATATTGAGATACATGATTGAAAGGTATATAAATGAATACACTAATGGTACATAAATTAATACAGATGATGAAAAGGAGCCAAAAAAATAGCACATGTGCTAGTCGAGTCTGGCTCCTGTCTTAGCACACACTTGACAAGAGTAAATCTATCATTGTATAAAAGAAAGTGATAGAACTTAACAGAAAGTATACATGCTATACATGGGTGTATTTACATAATCTAGTGCCAATTGTAGGCTTTTCTCTGTAGGCTAATAACACTGTTCTGTTCCTGAAATTCAATTTCTCCCTTTATTTGAGATGTATCAACATATTGACTGTACATTGAAAGGTCATAAGGGCTATTCCACGGTTACTCACGTTACATTTGGAGACACCCTTGACTCATACTTGGAGCTGTAACTCCATTATTATTGTAGGAACTAAACATCTTTTTATCTCAACAAAGTACACAGTCTGACTATCCTTTGTATAAAGACAAAACTTGATAAATTTCATTATGCTTCTGGCAAATCTTTAAAATGTGTTGGTTACTCACGTAACATGATTGGACATGCATAAAATGAAAAGTCGACATAAGTGAAAAGTGTCCTCATACAAGGCTTTATGAAAGTTGATTATATCCATTTCAAAGAAGTCTATTAGGGCGACAAACTTTGATATATCATTAAAAAAGTAAAGAACACATGGTTTTTACTAGGGGTGCAGATAAGTGGTTACTCACGTAACGGTTACTCACATTACATTTTGTCCAGTGAACTTCCAGAGGTCTTTTCACCCCTTGTAATCGCATGATATCTCAAGTGGCTTCTGAAATATGAAATGTGTTTATCCTTGGCCTTTTTGTGAATTTGTGAGAAGAAATATTAACGAGTCTTGTGTAATTTGCATTTTAGTGAAATTTGTTGTCCCAGTACCAACACGTGCAATTTTAATGATGGCTGAGATCTAGCAGAAGTCATTGAAAATGATTATTTTTTTTCAATTGAATATGAATAACCTATGTCATTTATGAAATCTGTGGCATTAGATTGGTGATAAATCGAATAATCAAGTCAAGAGACACACTTTTTTGTTTCAATGTCCACTAACCCGTGGAATTGCCCATAAGCACTTAATATTTGAGATATTCATAATAATGCGTTTAGCAATAATGTATGCGTTTACCAAATAAATTTTTAAAATCAATGCACTATGATTTCTAAAAGTGTCGTTATTTCAGAGCAAATTTTGGGGAGTCACGATCTTCCTCATAATGTGTATCCAAAATGATAAAATGAAGGAAATCTATATTTTAACACCTTTCAGGCGCGTTTCCAGGATTTCGCACCCCGGGGGGCCGACGTGATTTTGGCGCCCCTGTGTACTTTCAAAATATGGCGCCCCCCCCCCCCCCCCGCCAGGCAAACATAGGCTTACGGCTTAAATGTATGTTGAAGGATTATGAATATTAATTATTTGGCGGTGTTTTTTTTTGGGTTTTTTTCTTTTTTTTTTTTTTCTTTTTTTTTCCTCTATTGCTTGCCAATGGTGAGTTCATTGAAAAGAATTTCTAGTTATATGAGGTATTACCGCTATAGATGAAAATACGAATAATTCTAAATACGAGCGCGAAGTGCGATCAGATTTTTCCCCTCTACTTTACGATCAGAAAGCAAAGAATTATAAGCAATTAGGGGTATCAATTTTGTTTAGCTCTTCATCAGAATATGAACGGGAGCTGTAATTTGTCAATCAAAAGGATTTTAAAAGCAAGCCATATAAAATCATGTGAAATTTGTCCATCAAGTAATGTGAAGTCAAACAAATGTATATTGATGTTTTGTTGTTCAGAATTCTCACAATCTGGTTACAAGAAAGAAAAAATAGGCGAGCGTGAATCGTGAGCGGAAATTTGATGTATCGGAATGATCTCTGAAAACGTGGCATTTTATGCATTCCTCAGGAACACAATGTAATAACTCTTTGGAAAATGATGCGAGCGCGAAGCGCGAGCGAAAATTTTGCTCTTTGTAATAGAGACCTGAAGTTTAGGATCAATTTGGCCTCCATAATTTAAAGACCGTATGTTGCCCAGTAATTTTACATGATTGAAGTAAAGAAAGATGAATATCTATCTATCTGGCTGCTTATCTATTCTTCTGCTTCCCTCCCTAAGTTTAAGATAAATTTGGCGCCCCTATAAGTTTAAGCTTAATTTGGAGCCAACTAATCATTTGGCGCCCCCTAAATGTTGGCTTGAATTGGCGCCATACATGTACGATTTAGGTGATTTGATGCCCCTGGGAAAATGCAGAAACAAATGTAACGTGTATTCAAATAAATTTACATGTTTTGATGATTAGTATCCTATAATGTAAATTATGGTCACAGGAAAAACACAGGCGAGAGCGGAATTTTGATGTCTTTGAATGATGAGAAAACATGGCATTGCATGCGTTCCTCAGGAACACAATGTTAATAACTCATTGGGAAAAAAATGATGCGAGCGCGTAGCGCGAGCCAAAATTTTGCTATGTATATACAGACCCGGATGCATGAATTTTGAAATTTCGCTCTATCTACATTAAAAAAAACCATATTTTAAAACCTTATTTGTTACCGCTTAGTTTCAGGTAAATTCGGCGCCCCTTAGTTTCAGATCATTTGGGCGCCCAAAAGTGTAAGCTAAATTTGGCGCCCCTAATTTTAAAATCGATTTGACGACCCCTTAACTTCAATTTAAATTTGAAATGCAAAAAACAAAATAATAATAATATAAAATAAAATTTGAAAAAAATAATAAAAAATGTAACGTGGAAACAAATAAATTTAAATGATTTGACGGTTAGAATCCCATAATGTAAATTCTGGTAAAAGAGGAAAAACATAGGCGTGTGCGAATAGGAAACGGAAATTTTGATGCAATTCGAATGAATCGATTAGCAAAACAGACATTTTACGCGTTTCCACGGGACACAATGAAATAAATCAATGGAAAAGATGATGACTGGCGGCGAAGCGCCGAGGACAAATTTTTGCTATAGTATATACAACCAGGAGAGCATAATTTTAAAATTGCATTTCTAGTAGAGACAATTTTAAGACCCCTTCTGTTTTTTTTTGCTGTTTTGTTTTTTTATGGGGGGGCCCTAGTCTCACGGTCTTCGGCGCCCCCCCCCCACCCCATTTGAACTCAATCTAGGCCTCCTTACACTTCATAGCATCGAGATATTTGCGAGAACTTGGTCCCTTCACTTCAGTAATCAGCGCCCTTAACGTCCAGCATGTACAGCGGCCCCTTAAGTTTCAGATAATTTTTGCGCCCCTACATTTGATCTAAATGTGGCGCCTTTACGTTTACGATCATTTTGGCGCCCCTCTAGGTTTAAGTTCGATTTGGCGCCCCCTAATTTTAAGGTCGATTTTGCGCCCCTAAGTTTAAATTCGATTTTGCGCCCCTCCTAAATCTAAGGTCGATTTGGCGCCCCCACCTAAGTTTCGGGTCAATTTTGCGCCCCCACGTTAAGCTCACTTTGGCGCCCCTCTAATTTTAAGTTTGATTTGGCGCCCCCCTAATTTTAAGGTCGATTTGTCGTCCCACC
>CALNVZ010003430.1:40524849-40634504 GCA_940671915.1 Paracentrotus lividus | reverse complement strand
TGGGGGGGGGGGGGGGCTTTACGGGCCCGGGCCCCCCGGGGGCGCAAGGGGGCGCCGAAAAGAGGAGAAAATGGAAAAAGGAGGAAAAAAGAAAGAAGAAAAAGGAGGGGAAAAAAGAGAAAGGGAAAAAAGGGGGAAAAGAGGAAGGAAAAAGGGGGGAAAGAGGAGGAAAAAAAAAGAAGAAAAAAAAAAAAAAAAAAGAGAGAGAGAGAGGAGGGAAAAGGGAGAGGGGAGGGCGCCTTAAAAATAGGGGGGCGCATCGACAGTAAACTAGGGGCGCCAAAATTACCTTAAACTTAGGGGCGCCAAATCGACCTTAAAATTAGGGGCGGCCAAATCAACCTTAAATTTAGGGGGGGCGCCAAATCGACAGTTAACTAAGGGCGCCAAATTGACCTTTGATTTAGGGGGGGGGCGGCCAAATAGACAGTAAACTAAGGGTGCCAAATTGACATTAAACTAGGGGCGCCAAATCGACCTAGATTTAGGGCGCCAATCAACAGTAAACTAAGGGGCGCCAAATTGACCTTAAACTTATAGAGGCGCCAAATTGACCTTAAATTTAGGGGGCGCCACATCGACCTTAAATTTAGGGGGGGCCGCCAAATCGACAGTAAACTAAGGGGCGCAATTGACCATTAAATTTAGGGGCGCCAAATCAACAGTAAACTAGGGGCGCCATATTGGACCGTAAACTTATAGGGGCGCCAAATCGACCTAAATTTAGGGGGGCGCCAAAATCGATATTAAACTCGGGGAGCCAAGTTAGGGCTAACGTAGGGGCGCCAAATTGACCCGAAACTTAGATGGGGGCGCACATTGACCTGAAGCTGAGGGCGCCTAATTGCTATTAACTTAGGGGCGCCGAACGACCTTGAATTAAGTAAGGACGTCAAATTGAAAAGGGGAAGGGGAAGGGGCGCCATTAAAAAAATTAGGGGGCGCCAATCGACAGTAATAACTTAGGGCGCCGATGGACCTTAAACTAAGGGGGCGCCAAATTGACCTTCAACATGGTGGACGACAAATCGACTTAAAATTAGGGGGCGCCAAATAAACTTAAAATTAGAGGGGCGCCAAAAGTGAGCTTAACGTGGGGGCGCAAAATTGACCCGAAACTTAGTGGGGGGCGCCAATCGACCTTAGATTTAGGAGGGGCGCAAAATCGAATTTAAACTAGGGGCGCAAACCGACCTTAAATTAGGGGCGCCAAATCGACTTAACTAGAGGGCGCCAAAATGATCGTAAACGTAAAGGCGCACATTTAGATCAATGTAGGGGCGCAAAAATTATCTGAAACTTAGGGGCGCTGAATGACCTGAGACTGGGGGCGCTGATTTAACCTGAGTTAAGGGGTGCCAAATCATCTTGAATTAAAGGGACCCAGATTGAGCTCAAATTGGGGTGGGGGGGGGCGCCGAATTGACCTGAGACTTAGGCCCCCCAAAAAAAAAACAGCGCAAAAAAAAAAACAGAAGGGGTCTTTAAAATTGTCTCTACTAGAAATAGCCAATTTTAAAATTCCATGCCTCCTGGTTTGTATATCATAGCAAATTTTCGCTCGCGCTCGCGCTCCAGGCATATCTTTTCCATTGATTTATTCTTGGTGGTCCGTGGAACGCGTAAATGTTCCTGTTTTTAATCATTTTCGAATTGCATAAATTTCCGTTCCTATTCGCACAGCTGCCTATGTTTTCCTCTTTTACCAGATTTACATTATGGGATTCTAAACCGTCAAATCATTTAAATTTATTTGTTTCGCACGTTACATTATTTTTTACTTATTTTTTTCAAATTTTATTTTATATTTATTATTAATTTTGTTTTTTGCATTTCAAATTAAATTGAAGTTAAGGGGGTCGTCGAAATTCGAGATTTTAAAATTAGGGGGCCAAATTTAGCTTACACATTTTGGGCGCCCAATGATCTGAAACTAGGGGCGCCGAATTTACGCTAAACTAAGCGGTACATAAGGTTTTAAAATAATGGTTTTTTTTATGTAAGATAGAGCGAAATTTCAAAATCATGCCATCCGGGTCTGTTATTACATAGCAAAATTTTGGCTCGCGCTACGCGCTCGCATCAGTTTTTTTCCGCAATGAGTTATTAAACATTGTTTCCTGAGGAACGCATGGCAATGCCCCATGTTTTCCTCATCATTCAAAAGACATCAAAATTCCGCTCTCGCCTGTGTTTTTCCTGTACCATAATTACTTATAAGGATCTAATCATCAAAACATGTAATTTATTTTGAATACACGTTACATTTAGTTTCTGCATTTTCCCAGGGGCAATCAAAAATCACCTAATTCGTACATGTATGGCGCCAATTCAAGCCCAACATTCTAGGGGCGCAAATGATTAGTGGCTTTTTCCCAAACAATAAAAGCTTAAACTTATAGGGCGGCCAAATTTATCTTAAACTTAGGGGGGAACAGAAGAATAGATAAGGAGGCCAGAATAGATAGATATTCAATCTTTCTTTACTTCAATCATGTAAAATTAGCTTGGGCACATAAACGGTCTTTAAATTATGGAGGCCAATTGATCCTAAACTTCAGGTCTCCTATTAACAAAAGAGCAAAATTTTCGCTCGCGCTTCGCGCTCGCATCATTTTCCAAAGAGTTATTACAGTTGTGGGTTTCCTGAGGAATGCATAAATGCCACGTTTTCAGAGATCATTCCGATACATCAAATTTCGCTCAGCGATTCACGCTCGCCTATTTTTTCTTTCTTGGTAACCAGATTGGTGAGAATTCCTGAAAGCAACAAAACATCAATATAACATTTGGTTTGACTTCAACATTACTTGATGGACAAAATTTCAAGCATGATTTTATATGGCTTGCTTTTAAAATCCTTTTGATTGACAATTACAGCTTCGCGTTCATATTCTGATGAAGAGCTAAACAAAATTGAAACCCCTAATTGCTTATAATTCTTTGCTTTCTGATCGTAAAGTAGAGGGGAAAAATCTGATCGGCACTTCGCGCTCGTATTTAGAAATTATTCGTATTTTCATCTATAGCGGTAATACCTCATATAACTAGAAATTCTTTTCATTGAACTCTCACCATTGGCAAGAATAGAAGAAAAAAAAAGAAAAAAAAAAAAGAAAAAAACCCAAAAAAAACAACCGCCAATAAATTAATTTCATAATCCTTTCACATACATTTAAGCCGTAAGCCTATGTTTTGCCTGGGCGGGGGGGGGGGGGGGGGCGCCATAATTTGAATACGCGCATGCCTTTGATTTTACCAACGCTGTGCCGCGGCACAACCTTTCTTAATTATGCATCAAGGACAATCATATTGAGCGACCTGGAGTGGAAAATTCAGAGATCGGACAAGAATCCTACTAGAGATGTGCCTGGGAGAGTGAAGACTCATATGATATGGCCCGAAGACCTTGTGAACCTAAAGGTTTTACAGACGATAACTTGGACAAACCTCACAGAAGACATGAAGAAAGGCTGTGGACAAGTACTATCATAAAACAATATAATTTAATTATAATAACATACTTATTGATTAATAAATTAGACAAGGTACCCTTCGGGTATGAATAAGTTTCATCATTGTCTATTAATTTTGAAAATGTTTGTATGCCATTCACCATAATGTCTACCATTGAAACATCATAACGGCCTTTCAGATGGTTCTTTTTGCTTGTCAGCATTAGGCCTACAACGAATAATGTTGCAAGGTGGATTCAGTCCGTCGGCCTTTAGCATTCTCATACATATCAGGCGAATGAAATATTTTTTACCCAGGGAAACATGGAATACAAAAGGTATTGAGTGGTTGGGAAGCCTTTCTTCTTTTTAGTCCATTATACGTTGTTATAGGTCAATAGATCCTTCATTCTGCTTGTAGAGATTGGAAGACGCTTTGAAAAATTGATCATAAATATATATATTTTTTGCATTGCTTAAGATGCTAGATGATAGATGAGATCCAGGCGCCTTTCCAGGATTTGGGTTAGGTGTTGAGAAAAATTTTCGGCCTAACAAAAAGGTCATATATCAGCTGTAGGGGTAGGTTTAAGATGTCGGTCGGCTCAAATCATGTATATATTTTTTTTTTTCATTTCGCTCAATTTGGCGCCCTTTGAGGTCATTTTGGCGCCATTTTGGGCATCTACCCGTGGGCCCGGGCCTGTAATATTATTATTATTATTATTATTATTATTATTATTATTATTATTATTATTATTATTATTATTATTATTATTATTATTATTATTATTATTATTATAAACATGAAGACGGAACTCTGTTTGTTCTTTGATGAAAAGCAATGATAATGTTATTTATAACGCTATTTCCCCCAAAGCCGAATGAGACGACAATCAATAAGAATAGCATGACAAAGGCTTATCCAAAATGTACATAACATTTCGATTGATACAATTGATTTGACTGACTACCGTTCGCTCAAGCGTAAGGTGTCGACCTAAAATTTTGAACTTGTTATGAAAAGTGTAAAAAAAAAAAAAAACCCAGACACATTTGTATTATTGCTGTTAATGCCAATGTTACACTGAGGGAAGTTTTCAAACACCCTTTGCCCGTTATTTAAAGCTATGTAAAGCCTTAACATGTTAAAGCCCGTTAAAGCCCGTTAAAGCTGGGATAGCATAGTTGTCAACTAGCTCTACCGCTTTTCAGATTCAGATTCAGATTCATTTTATTGGTCCTTTTAGGAAATTCATTTTGTCGGCATAACATAGAAAACATTCAGATATAATACAAAATTGACAACTACAAAGATACAAACGTAACTAAAACAAACACAAGAATGGTAAATTAAAAAAAATATAGCAACAAGTTTACAAGACTATAGAACATATAATGTGAAAGGGAAAGTCATATGAGGACGCATATAGATAACTTAAATTCACGATGTTGACAAAAGTACTTGTCAGGATAGATCAATGATCAATTTTCAAGCATTTGACCACCTACCGCTTTTTTTACTTTCCTTTCAATCATGTCAATAGAATCTACCGCTTTTGCAAATGTCTTTTGGTCAAAATATATTTTCGCCAATTTTTACTAAAAATACACTATTCAATGACTACAATAATGTTCCCCAAACCCTTTTAAGATCTACTTTATACGTTTGTTATGCCTGCGCTACGTGTTAATACCAATTTGTACAGTGTGTTGCTAAAAAAAAAAGGTGACCGAAGTTCAAAGGTCAGTCATTTAAAAAGTATATGGTTTATTCTTGTGATTTGCTTACTAAAATACTAAGTAACTCATCAGCTTTAATTTGAGACATTGCTCACGTCCATGTTGTAAGGATCACAGAGTTAGGGTCCTTTGAAGGTGAAAGGTACAAAACCCACTTTTTCCAAGTTTTTCGTTTGTAGGGGTATGAAACAAACCTTTTTAAAGTAGTTGGTGTCATTGGGTCTTTTTCAGGAAGTTTCAATGAAATGTAATCTTCTTTGCTAAAGTAGATTTCACACTGGTAATGAATTTCGTTCGAAATGATGAGTCTCTTGAGTCGTGGAGACGTCGAGGTGACGTCTCCTGAGACTTCAGGGCGTCGTGGGAAAATTGAACACTATTGCCCATATTCTGCTATGAAGACTGAGTTTGTATGCGTCGCAAGTTTGTACAAAGCTATTGTGCGACCCGCAGTGCATCGCACAATAACTTGTACGAACTTGCGACGTATACAAACTCAGTCTTCATAGAAGAATATGGACCTGTCCAGAAAGTCTTTAAAAAATTGTCAAACCTGTTCGATTTCTTTTAATCGCGTGCAAGTTTCGACAACGTCTCGATCTGCGACGTCGTACTTAGAGGACGTCGCGGCAACCCTGCAGAGACGTCACAGAGACTTGCTTGCGTCCGAAAGAAGTCTACTAAAAGTTTGAACATGTTTGACATTCGTTTGGTTTTCTCGCGACTTCCTGGAGACTCAGGAGATGTCGCGACGACCTTTCCGAGACTCCAGAGACTCATAATCGAGAACGCATCTCATTACCAGTGAGAAATTTACTTTAGCAAAGAAGATGACATTTCATTGAAACTTCCTGAAAAAGACCCAATGACACTAACTTCTTCAAAAACAAAAACTTGGAAAAGGAGGGTTTTGTATCTAACACCTTCAAAGGACTCTAACTCTGTGACCCATGACAATCTGGACCTAAGCAACGTCTCAAATTAAAGCTGATAAGTTACTTAGTATTTTAGTAAACAAATTACAAGAATAAACCATGATTTTTTTAAAATTACTGACCTTTAAACTTCGGTTACCTTTTTTGGAACACACTGTATAACATTGTAACGGGGGTGTAGCGGGAGGCGTGCTTGGCGGGGGCGTCCGGCTAATGTAGCCGAGAGCGTTACGAAAGATCGAGAGCAGGTTTTTCATTAAGAAGACATATTTGACTTTTAGTTTAGATATGATTTTTTTTTTTTTTTTTTTAATGAGGTAACTGAACTGTTTATTGGAAAACAATCAAGACAAATTACACACTAATCTTAACTTTTATACAAAACATGTCCCCCCTAGATTTTTTTTCTTGGGAGATCGTCCCCCTCGATTTTTAATGCTTAACATGTTTTAATTCTTTTTATTTTCTAAACATTTTGGATAGATCTTGTATTTGCCAACCTGTCCAAAAGATAATTGTGATGGAAATAAACTATGAATGTTCTATAATGCTGGAGGGTGGTGCGGTTCAAATGCAAACTTTCCACTTTTCAAGCGTACTCATCAATCACCGCCCTGAAATCAACAAGATATGACAATCATTATATACAATGATTAAACGAAATACTTCATTTTCAGGTCCCTATAAAGACATTTTCCGCTCGTGCTTCGCGCTCATATGTCTATAAGAATTATCATATTCAGAAAGTATTACAAATAGAGATATTTTATAGAAGATTAATTAATGTGAATAATCAATTCTGCTTCCCACCGTTCATTTTCTTAAGAGCAGTGATTATCAGCTAGTGACGAAATTTTAAAAAAGAAAGTAAGAGGCAAAATATAAAATATATTTAAATATATTAAATACAGTGCTTACGTTGTGACGTAACCCGACTATTATGTGAATTTTATGAAATTGAACTTGTAAAATAAGTTGCTTTGCATAATAAACTGAAAGGGGTTTGTAATTTTACAATGGAATAGGCTTTATCAGTCCACATCCAGGCCCGTAACTAGGATTTTTACGGGGGGGTTCGAAATCTGAAAAAGTGGACCTTTTCCAAGAATTTTTTTTTTCGAGCGCGAAGCGCGAGCCGAAAATTTTGAGTTAAACTTGGAGTAAACTATGCATTATCATGATTATAGACTCTAGATTCAGTATCCGCGAGCACGAAGCTCAAAACTGGGGTTAATTGTGCATTATAGACCCTACTTATAGTATCCGCGAGCGCGAAGCGCGAGCTGAAAATTTTAGGAATCTTAATGGCTTTCGTTTTTGATTTAGTAATGGTATAAAGGAATGTGAGCGCGAAGCGCGAGCCTAAAATTTTGAGATAAAAATTGGAGTTTATTGTGCAATAAAGAGCCTATTTAGTATCCGCGAGCTCGAAGTGTTGAGCTAAAAATTGTGCCTTAGACATGTAGACTCTTTTTAGGTTCCATGTTGAAGATACAAAATAATCTTGGCTCATTAATAATCTTAGCTTAAACCACCCCCAATCTAGCCCAAACACAATTACACCAATTATTTTGACAAGGTTTGTGTTCCGCAAAGGGCACTGGGTCCAACCCTTTTTTTATATACTATTGTTTGTTAAGTTTACAGTGCGAGGTCGCATAGCGACCGAGCAGGAAAATTTGGGGTTTTAAAAGAGATAATTATGAAGTAAAGAAAGGGGCACTTTTTAGTATTGTAAGTGACACCTTTGAAGAAATTGTCCATTGGACTTTTAAAAAGTATGAAAGGCTTCTTTTTAGTATAAAGGGGACATTTTTAAGCTAAGAAAAGGGGCACTCTGCCCCCTGCCCCCCCCCCCCCGGTTCCACCGCCTCTGTTCGACTCCAATATCCTCAAGCGCGAAGCGAGACGAGAAAACTTTGAGCTCAAAATTGTAGTTTATTGTGCATTATGGACCCTATTTAGTACTCGCGAGCGCGAAGCGCGAGCCGAAAATTTAGGATTTTAAAAGACATATGGAGTAACAAAGGGCCGTTTTTAGTATTAAAAGTGCCCCTTTTAAACAAAAATTGTCCACGCGCGTCTTTTCAAAACTTCTGAAAGGCTTCTTTTTAGTATAAAGATGACACTTTTTGCTTATAAAAGGGACACATTTTGTCATGAATAGGGGTACTAAAGTGGGGTCAATGTGCCCCTGCCCCACCCCCCCCCCCCCCCCCCCCCCCTCCCGTTCCACCGCCTCTGCCATTAGGCCTTATTTCTGTTAGATCATTTCCTAAAATTGAAGATAACAATCATTTAAAAATATAAAAATAGAACACAAATGCAAACGAAAGTGTAATTCCTGCGTAATTTGTTCTGAAAAACATGATTATTATCCCCAAAATACAAAGTTGCGAGCGCGAAGCGCGAGCGAAAGATTTTACATGTAGGGGGACTGAAAGCAAAGTGATTTAATTGTCCTTTCTTGTATTTCTATTCAAGTATCTGCTGCATTTCTGCCAAAAGGTGGGGGTTTTATTTTTTGTTTTATTTATTTATTTTTTTTGTCAAGCGGACCCTGCTCGCCTGCGGGGGGGGGGGGGGGTTCGTTCGAACCCCCGAACCCCCCCCCCCCCTAGTTACGGGCCTGACATCGGTCCTTCGAAGTAAAAAACTTAGGCCCTATAGCGATAGAACGCTACTATACTACATACAATAAGAACCCATTGTCAGTCATGTCAGTAAATAACATTCCTTAATGTAAATGAATGTCTACATGCATATCTAATTAACCCGATAGTCACACAGCTATACATGCGTGTGTTGAATACATTCGAGAAAACAAGACACTGAGCATTTAGTGTCATGAAAAACGTGCATCCATTCAGTGCAACCATAATTACATTTTACGATAATTTGGGTGGTTTATGTGACAATTCCAGTGTTCAGTAGATCCGTAGGTCTACGTGGACCACAACGGATATAACAATGAATAACATTACATGTACGAATGAGGCGAGATATGGATTCTCCGAACACGATCATCTGGGTAACTTTTCTCTCGATGAGAACCGAAATTACTGCAATGACGACCGAAACCGCAAATACTTCGTCGATCCCGGGATGTGGCCGAAGTTTGACCTCCTTTCTGGTCATTCGGAGTTCGTTGATCGTGATCATGGACGTCATGCCGTCGAAGTGAAGTCTTTGGATGCCTTGATGAGATGGATACGTGACCACGAGGATGAGCTCGAGCGGAGGAAGATAATGGAGGTCGAGGCAGATGGATCGAAAAGGTAATCATTTCTTTAAAGACCCCGACCGGACCGAAAAATGAAATAGCGAAATTATATATCAAACGAAAGCTAATATTTAAACAATTCCGAATTTAAATGTGTTCATTGACCACCTAGGAAGAATTTTCCTTCGAAACACACAAAATATGGTGCTTCAAAAAATAATACTTTTCTTCTTCCAAAATGGCCTGAACATGCCGAATGGCTGCATCGGTTAGTGACGTCAAATGATGTGTATGTAATAGTTTGGCAGCCAAGCATGATTAGGTTTGCCCTTTTATTTCATTAAAATAGACCCTCTGCACACAGGTGGGTCTATTGTCATGGATTGTGTTTGTACAAAGGGCAAACCCAGTCGCGCCTAGCTGCCGGACGGCTATTAGGCCTACATTCCATCCACATCCTTTGACGTCACTCACCTTTTCCCTCAATATTAGAAGAGCTATTTTCAAGTATTTGGGGGCGGCCAGGTTGAGGTTGGTTGTATACTAACTAAGCCCGCATATATGCGGGCTGAAGAAACATAGAACATCCCTCTTGTCGACCGTTTATTTCAATCATGATTGCCTAAACATTTACAGACCTTATATAATTTTAATTGTCTGATATTGATCTATTCAAAGCTGTTTTAGTTTCATCTTTAAATGAAAAGAATTTCTTTCAAGCATGCTTGACAATCAAGATTCATTCAGCTTCATAAAAAGTTCTCAGTATATGCAATAGGTTAATATGAATACTGATATCAAACTTTTTATTTGTGTGTATTTATATTCTATGCCTACTGAGCTTTCTATCGATGCAAGGTCGAATTTACTCCTTTCAGGATCTTTAAGGGTTTATTCCTAAAAGAGAATACAAATGAACCTATTCTTGTACTTTCATTGTTTTCAAATATTTTGATATGATAGATTTTGCCCAAATATTGATGAGAAAGTAATAAATCAAGATGATCTCCCACGATTACCTGGGGACGCTATTTTCTTAATATCACTGTGACATGCAACAAGGACTATTAACTATAGACCGAATTGCAAATGTATTTAAAATCAATGGATGTTTATTCCCGATGCATCAATAGCGAGAACTATGCATCCACCTGCCGAGACATTGCAGTGCAATTATCATAATGCAGTCTTGCTTTAACAATTGGTAGTGCGACTGCTTACAACCGTTGCGATTGTGTGCAACATAATTATATTGTGACCAAATCATGCAAATGATCGCAAACGATCGCGAGAGCAGTTGTGAAAGCCTCTTTATGATAGTATCTCACTTCACGGAATCGTCTCCGCGACGGATAAAAAGTATTGGAGACGTCTCCGATTTTTTTTCCGTCACGGATCGAGGCATCTCCGAGACGTTTCCGCGATGTCTCCGCGACAATTTTCAAAACTGTCTCAAAGCCGTTTCAAAACCGTCTCACAGTAGTCCCAAATCCGTCTCAAAGTAGTTTTAAAGTAGTTTCAGCGAAGTATACCGCCATAATACTATGTCAGGCAAACAATGAATAGGGCCTGTGTATATTTCTTTTCAAATTAATGGCTGGTTTTCTTACTTATGGGCAATTCCATATCAAAAGGGACATTGGTGATACAAATTCAAATTTATTGTATGTTTTTTTTTCGCCCTCATGATTATTTAGGGGTATCCATATACCTTTAGGATCTGAAAAGAATTTACCTCAAAATCTTCGTTTTACTAATTCTATTGTCGTTTGACCGTGCACGTGTCAAAATGCAGTTTTCTTTTTAAATCCAAAAATTATGTATATCGTGAAGTTCTTCATTTATAGGCCTATCAAAAGTGCCGCCGAATATTTATTCAAGGTATTGTATAAAAAGAAGCATGCTCCAGATGAATGGGAAAAGAAGGAAAAGAAATCGCATCAACGAAGCCCAAAATGCATATTAAAATCTCGTTCTATCTTTCCATTGACCTGTGTAAGGGTAGTGGTATCTCACTTCGCGGAAAATACTTTGAAACAACTTTGAGACGGATTTAAAACAACTTTGAGACGGATTTCGGAGACGTCGCGACGTCGCGGAGACGTCTCCGACACGTTTCATGAGTCGCGGAAACTACTTTGAGACGGTTTCTTTGAAACTGCTTTGAGACAGTTTTTGAAAATTGTCGCGGAGACGTCTCCAAAGTTTCGGAGACGTCTCTAATACTTTTTATTCGTCCTGTGAGGACATAGACAAATCTCGCAATCCATGTCCTGTGAAACAATTGTGACGCACATTTAATGTACATGGATAAACAGAAATTTTGTGAATTTTAAAAAAGAACATAATAGGCAGTTTTTGTTTTAAGCCCTCGATATCATGAACACTGTATGATGGGGGATTTGCAATATTGGAAATGGAAATAAAATTGAATTTTAATAACTAAGAAAACCCGCTTAGAGGTAGCACAATTAAAAAGGGGGCATTCAGAAAACCGTCGTTGTATAGGAAAAGAAATCTGGACAAATACTTTTGAAAATATCATACACAATAAACGGCTAAAGAAATTGAATGGGAAATAATAATCCTATAATATCATTATCTCTACTCGCTTGGCCACCAGGGGGTGTGAAATTATGAATGAATAACTATTAAAAACACACTCTTTGTTCATTAGCTTACAAACTAGAAAAAAAATAGAAAAAAGAAAATCTGCATAACTTTTCATGAAAGCAAAGGACTTTTTTTTTGTATTTGCAACCCTGTATAATCATGAATTAATTCTATGTTAAAACATACCATTGTGATACATGACTGTTGAGTGTAAAGAAACAGCCTTCATGTGTGCAGAGGGTACACTAATATTATTTATAGCAAAAGCTATAATTATCTATTTCAAAGTCTTTGATATTGTATTGCATTGTATTGACTTTTAGACCCCAGTTCCTTATTTTGTAAAGTCATATACTATTTCACACTATAATCTAGTTTATTCTAGCACACTTAAAGAAGTGAGGGGAAAAAAAAAGAAATAAGAAAAGTAACTTAACTTTTCATAGAAGCAAGAGATTTTGGGTATTGCTCTCCTTTAAGCTATATAATCTTGAATTAATTCTATGTTCAAGCATACCATTTTGATATATGCCTGTTGAGAAAAAAAAAAAAAAAAAAAAAAAAACAGCTTTTATGTGAGCAAAGGGTACACTAATTATTTTGTTCCTTTTGTTTAAATATAAAATTTAAATCTGGTTTACATGGGTAGGTGACAAAGGAGCGAATGAGAGAAAGAGTAAACAGACTTCAAAAATGAAGAAGGAAAAGGATAAGTCCAATTCAACTTTTCATAACACGGATTCTTTTTTTTTTTCTCTCTCTTTTTCCTCCCCTCATGATACCCATGCATGATACCATTGCTCTCGATGCATTTTATTTGTTTTGACTTAAGTGTAATGAACAAGGTTATGGTCATTAGTATAGGGTGTTGGCAGAGAGAATCGTAACTTGGTTTTCATGTCTTTTTAGTGTGGTTCTATTTTGAATTTGTTTTCGATACATTGAGTAAATGTCCATTTACATGCTAACTTCCTTAAGATTTATTCTTTTGTTTTCGAGTACATGTTATATAACGCGCTATGGGTCTTTAACATATGTATTATCTAGTGGTCATGCTACACTGGAATTCTTTTTGGACAGCTCTCATGCAGGTCAAATTCTGCTTTTACTTGCTTGTCATGTAATGTTATTTCTTATGCAAATATATCCCTATCTGAATAACTGGTTCACCCTATCTGGAACATCTGTATATGTTACCACGATGAATACTTACCTTATTGCTATGCAATTCCAATGAGTGTTTTTCCATTGTGTGATTTAAATGATAGTGATTTCAATGCTTTACTCAATGAACCTCAAGATAATTGTTATCCTATTTGTAACTCAGAAGGTGCAGATAATTTCGAGAAAAGAATTAGTGAATATCTTAATTCGGAAACAATACCATTCTTCATAAACCATGACCCAAACGATCCTTCACCACGTATTTCAGAATCTAAATATTTAACAGAAGGTCAGTTTGTTAAGGAGTCTTGCACTCTTGATACTGAATTCTCAATTCTTCATTTTAACATAAGAAGCCTGAACAAAAACCTGGACTACTTCAAAACATTTCTTGATCAGCTGTCTTTTGAATTCGCAGTAATTGGGTTATGTGAAACTTGGCTTGTGGACGATATTTATCCCATACATTTGCTTAACAATTATTCCTTTACGGGAAATTGTAGAGAAGGAAAATCTGGTGGTGGTGTGGGTATTTACACATCAAACAAATTTCAAACCAAAGTTTTAGAAGACTTAAATCATATGTCAAATGTTGTCGAAACTGTTTTTATCGAACTGATTCTACCTGGGAAAAAAACATAATAATTGGAGAAATTTACAAACCACCACAATCGAACCCACATGACTTTCTTACTATTCTTGAATATATATTATCTGCTCCTTCTCTTGAAAATAAAACTTGTTTTATTATGGGAGATTTCAACCTTGACCTCTTAAAATGTAATTCATGTATACATTGTCAAAGTTTTTGTGATATTATGCTCGCTAAATCATTTGTACCCCTAATTAATAGACCCACCCGAATAGCCAATAATTCCTCAACTCTTATAACATTTCCTCTAATTCACTAGAATTCACGAACATGACGAACTCAGGTATTATAATAAGTGACATTTCGGATCATTTCCCAGTCTATGTATTTTCACCCCTTACAATGCCGACTGTATCTTCCTCTCCCGCATTGACCCGAATCTTTTCCGAAAACAACATATCAAGGTTAAAAGAATCTCTCATCCAGACTGATTGGTCCCAGGTGTATAACAATGACAATGCAAACGAAGCTTTTAATGTTTTTATCAAGTTGTTCATGAACCTGTTTAATACGCACTTGCCCTTACAATCTTCTCGGACAAAATACAAAAAAGTTCCCAGGTCTCCGTGGATTACAAATTCTCTCCTTCGGTCTATCAATAGAAAAAAATCGTTTGTAGGGGAGACCTAGGACAATTGTAACAGTTTTTTCCAAATTTGACCTATCAGCTTTATTGAAGCTAAATACTTGCTTAAAACTAAATAAAATGAAATATGCATATCTTAGCTTGACATATGAATAGGTTTGGGTTAAGTAAAACAAGTCATTTTGAAGCCATTACCATTTCAAAACAAGAGGTCGAGTGTTACAATTGCCCCGTGACGAGGGGCAATTGTAACAGACGTGCGGGGCAATTGTAACACATGAACTTGTAACATTGTTTTTCTTTATCAAAGCTATGCACATGACAAATTAAATATCATTAACCACATAAACTAATTATAATGAAACATGACAATACTTGACCCATTTATATTACATTTTCCACTTGTTATATGCATGAAATGGGACAAAAGTTATGATAGTTTTTTTTTTTTTTTTTTTTTTTAAAGTTGTTGTGGCTTCACCTTTTAACTGTAGAATTATAGAACCTTCATTAATTCATATTTTGGTTCTTTATCTACTTTGTACCTACACAATATATCTTTTAACTGACAACTGTTGTATAACACTTTATGTTAGGCTTACGCCTTTTGACTTTAACGCATTCTTTCAAAATAAAGTGATACATTTCTGAGAAGAAGTAAAAATGACAGCTTTTTTTTTTTTGGTAAAATCAATCTTCAAAATTTACACCATTTTTTTCTTCTGGCAAAATCAATATGTCTTTGCCCTTTTAACAAAACGTATTGGACATATATTTTCAGATATCATATTGAAAATATATTTTTATTTTTTTGTGGGGGCTGAAATCCCTCCCTCTCTCTCCTCTGTCTTTCTTTCTTTCTATCTTTCTTTTTTCTTCATTCACTCCCTCTTTACTTTTTTACTTTCCTATCTGCCCCCCTCTCTCTCTCTCTCTCTCTCTCCGCCTCTCCCTTTCTCTCCCTTCCTCTTTCTTCTTTCTCTCTTTTGATATGTGCGTTTTTTAATAAGAAAAAAACAACTCGCAGGGGGGGGTCCCTATTCTCTTTCTCATTTTATATGACCCCATTGTAAATAGGCCATTTGGTTTTCATGGGCTATCCTGTCAGTGTTTCTTTTATGTGTTATACCATGAACACTCGACGAGTAAAATGAAATAAAATCATATGTTCACAGTTATTTATTCCTCATGTTTGAGCTCATAGATAAGGTTACCTTTGGTCCTTGTAAAAAAAAAAGAAACTATAATTGATCATACATTCAAAGTTATGAAGTTCTGAAGTTCTCTAGTAAGTGATATAAATTATTAAAAAAACAATAATAACAAACTTGAGGCTCTGATTACAGTGAAACAAATGATAAACAAACTAAAGGCACTTTTTTCGGAAAATATCAATATTTCATTGCATTTCTAACAAAACGTATTAGACAGATATGTTCAAAGTTATTGAATTTTCATGTCTGAGATTATAGGTATGGTTACCTTTTGTTTTTGTAAAGCATAATAATCGACAATACTTTCAAAGTTATAAAGTTCTGATACTTGAGCTTATCAACGAGGCTTTTCTTTGCTATTTTTCTTTATATCCAAGTCTACTCCTATTTACAATCTTGGCATTAAAAGAACGTAATGGTCACTTTCTTCATATTTTTTACTTTTTTCTTTTCCAGTAAAGTGATATAAATTATTTAAAAAAAAACAACAACAACAACAAGAATAAAAACTTGAGGCTCTGGTATCTCACTTTGCGGAGACTTCTCCGCGATAGAATAGAAAATTTTGTTTTCGCGACGGACAGAATGTATTAAAAACGTCTCCAATATCGCGGAGACGTCTCCGAGACGTCTCCGCCACAATTTATGAAAAAAATCCGTCTCCGAGATTTAGGAGACGTCTCCGAGACGTCTCGGATACGTCTCTAATATTATTATTTATCCATCGCGGAGACGAAATTTCTATTCTGTCGTGGAGAGACGTCTCTGCGAAGTGAGATACCACCCTAATTTTCATGTCGGAGGTTATAGATGTTGTTACCTTTTGTTTTTGTAAAGAATGTATAATTGAAAATACATTCAAATTCTGAAGTTATGACGCTTGAGCTAAGGGGTGCTATCTCACTTCGCGGAGACGTCTCCGCGACAGAATAGGAATCTTGTCTCCCGATGGATAAATAGTATTAGAGACGCTCCGAGACGTCTCCTGAAT
This sequence comes from Paracentrotus lividus, assembly GCA_940671915.1. Lineage (NCBI taxonomy): Eukaryota > Metazoa > Echinodermata > Echinoidea > Camarodonta > Echinidae > Paracentrotus > Paracentrotus lividus. Next base: position 40,617,928 of record CALNVZ010003430.1, on the reverse strand, counting down.
TGCGGAGACGGATTTTTTTTATAAATTGTCGCGGAGACGTCTCGGAGACGTCTCTAATACTAGCTCCATGGTCAGAGGTTTCTGATTATGTTTTAATTATGTTTACAGGAAGCAACAAATTCGGGACAATTGTATTTTTTTTAAATGTAATTTGCAGGGGCCACGGAGCCTGGGAGGGCTTCATCAGCGAACGTGTACAAAAACGGAAAAATGACCATACATTTGTGATTTTTAGTCTGTTCAGCCCCCCCCCTCCCCCCCCCCCACCTCCCCCCTCCCTCCCACTTGCCGCTCAGCCCCTCCACTTCCAAAAACGCTCCGCGGCCCCTGATTGGTTATTTTAATAGCTTGGTGTTGATTCAGCGGAAATCTGCTTTACCGAGTCCTACGGGAGTTACTTAAACAGAAACAGGGGCAATTGTAACAGCTTGTTACAATTGCCCCTGGCAGAGGGTGACCATATTTGGAGAGATTTTTTTCTATCTTAGCTTCGGTATTCGTCGTTGAAACTTTAGCAAAATATGGCCTAAGAACATAATTTTTAATATAAAAAATGACAAGCCGTAGCTCATCACATATATTTGTCCAGAAGAAAAACAATGGGTAATGTGAACATATTACTTTTATGTCAAAAAACGGTTTTTTCCGCTGTAGAAAGTTCCACGAACCGTTAAATCTGCTAACACTCATACAGCATGTGGAGCGATTAAATGCGCATGTTCTCTACAAATTTTAAGTTTTAGCGTGTTTCTGCTAGGAATGGAGCCTCTTGTTACAATTGCCCCGCTGTTACATTTGTCCCCGGTCTCCCTACTATAAATTCAAGAAAACTAAAACCGAGCATGATAAACAAAAAATATTCGACTTATCGTAACATTCTCACTTCTTTGTTACGGATCGCAAAAAGGAATTTCTTTTCAAACCAATTTGAAATACACAAATCTGATGCTAAGAGTACGTGGAAGGTCATAACTAATGTGTTGAATAACAAATCTAAATCAGTTTCTATCAATAATATAACATTTAACAATTCTGAAGTACAGGACCCTAAAATCATAGCTGAAATATTCAATAATTACTTTGTAAATATTGGCCCCAATCTTGCCCATGCTATCCCAAATACTAATGTTGATGTACACACATTTTTAGAAAACGCACAACTTCAGACTGTTTTTCTCTCCAGTAACTGCAGATGAGGTTCTTGCAATAGTGAATAGGATGAAACCGAAAAAAAGCTCCGGATTTGATCGCATTTCAAATTTTCTTATAAAAAAAATCATTAATGAAATATTGAACCCCTTACCCATATACTTAATGTTCCTTAACAAGTGGTATAGTCCAGATAATTCAATAGCTAAAGTAATTCCAATTCATAAAAAGGTAGTAAGCAAGATATAGGAAATTATCGTCCCATTTCTCTCTTTAACCTCATTCTCCAAAATCCTTAAAAAATAGTCTACTCCCGCACAATGATTTCTTAACACCTACAATATTTGTTCCAAATCACAATTTGGTTTCCGGAAAAACATTCACACATCATGCCCTTCTGATGTTTATAAAAATGGCAAATCTTTTGACGACTCTCCACACCATGGTATTTTCCTGGACTTCTCCAAGGCCTTCGACACCATAGACCATTGAGGTCTTCTTTTTTAAATTATCGCATACGGAATTCGTGGAAAGGCCTTGGAGTGGTTCAGGAGTACCTTTCTAATCGCAATCAATTGTTTAATTAATGGCCATGAATCTGAAACAAAAAGGTACTTGCGGAGTACCTCAGGGATCCTTACTTGGCCCGCTATTGTTTATATTATTTAAATGATTTCCAAAATTGTTCAGATAAACTTTCTTTCTTTATTCGCTGATGACTCTAATATCTTTCTTTCTAATAGAAATCTCCCCATCTTACTTAATAATGTAAATATGAATTGCATCTTGTTTTAAATTGGATTCAAGCAAATAAGTTATCACTTAAATAAACAAAACACTTTATTTTATTCAGTACACTCTAGAAGTTTTACCCGGACCTGTCTTTCAAATCATAAGAATATTGCCAAGTTGAAACAACAAAAATTTAGGAATACACATTGATAACAAATTAACTGGAAAACACATGTAATTATATCAGCAAACTCATTTCCAGAAACACAGGAGTCATTGGTAAACTAAAAAATATTTTCCTTCTCATGTCCTTATACTCTTTACAATACATTAATTCCCCTTATTTAAACTACGGAATTCTAGCTTGGGGAAATAGCTCTAAATGCCTCATTGATCAAATTTACTAGTACAAAAAAGAGTTGTAAGAATAATAAAAAATACGAGTTTTCTAACCCATACACCCCATTGTTTATGCAGTGATCCTTCTTAAGATCCAAGATCTCTTTTCATACAACTTAGGAATATTCATGTTCAACTAACAAAAACATGAACTACCCGCCCCTGTATCCTCTTTGTTCGTCATAGAATTATACAGTACATTCTTATCCAACACGACATAGTCATTCTTATCACCTTCCACGTACTCGAACAGCTTTCGTCCACAATACAATTATAGTCACTGGACCCAAACTGTGAGAACGATCTCCCAATTGAGATTATATATCTTCCTGCCTCTATACACAATATTTCAAACGCAAATTTAAAAGGTTTTGTTTAATAATTAATACAGCTCCTTTCCAGACCCTAGAATAGAACTTTGTACTCGCCCTCTTTTATTTGTCTCTTTTGATCTTCATGTTATTGTGTTTTATCTTATTTTTCCAATTTCATTCAATGAATTATCACCACTACAAAGGGAATCTATATCTTACAAGCCTAGCTTTTTATTAGATTTTCCCATATTTCACTGTTATATTATCCTGTATTGATTAATTTATGTTATGATGTATTTATTTTTTATGAATGTATTTTTTTGTTTGAATATATTGTATTATATTGATGTGAAATATGAAATAAACTAAACTGAAAACTGAAACTGAAACTATTCTTATACAATAATTATGTTCAACTCCTACAATTTGGCCCAACAAAAATTTCTCTAACTCTCTCTGTTCAATATTCAAGATAACTCTTTCAGTTCAGTTTTCAGTTTAGTTTATTCAGTATTTCCAATCAAACAATATTAACAACAAAAATTATATGTCATATCGTTACAAGACGAATGACATACAATGTTAAATTTGTGAAATACGGTTTGATACTGTTTGACATGCAGTGTTAAATTGTGAAATATTGTTTGATACTTTTGGTAACAGATTAGCATTGGATTTCGTGACCCGACGAGGCGCTTTGCACGACCTCTTCAAGTCAGCTCATATTAATGATCGGGTCGAGTTCTTGGTCACATTCTTCAAGGGAACATACTATCTGGAGCAGCTAGAGCTTCCTGGTCGTCATGACAACCCCAATGATCCAGATGGAACTCAAGTGTATAGCGGGAAAAAGTTCGCTCAATATTGCACAAGCGGTAAGATTGTTGTTGTTGTTGTTTTTATATTTACGGCGCATTTCATTCGTTATATGAATATTTACGCCTTATCATTTGCGTTTTGTTTATTTTATTTTATTTATTTGTTTTATTTATTTATTTTTTCTTTTTTAAAGAAAATCATATAATTAGGATTTTTCCTGTTGAAAAAAATCTTTTTTTCCTTTTTTTTTCTTTTCTTTTAAAAAAATTAGCCTTGCTTGATGATAATCGAGAAAATCAATACATTTGTCGTATATGTCTCTAATAAAGTACCGACCTCGTTCTTGTAAAGCAAAAGGATTATAATAAATAAAAAGAACTGAAAACAAAGTATAGGTATTTTGACCAGACGGAACGAAGAGAAGAAAGAAAGGGTCATAAACTCATGAGCATGAACTTATGAGTATGATGAATATGGACCCAGTACAATAAGCTTTGGCCTGACTTCAGAATTTAATCTCTTTAAAGTATTTAGTCATCTCTTTCAGTTTTTAATCAGTATAGGTGGCGGATCTAGGCAGGGGCGCAGGGGACACCCCCTATGATTTGAAAACCACTAATTGACTGTACATATGGTAAAGTCGGAAGATGTTTGCCCCCCCCCCCAATCGGGATAGGCGCATGCCCCCCCCCCCCCTCCCCTATATCCAAATCCTGGTATCCGCCACTGTCCGTATGATAGTTGAAGATCAAATCAAATCAAATCAAATCAAATTTATTAAATTAAAATCCACAACTTTGGATTATCATCAAAAGATAACTCTTTGAATCTTTCGTTAATCATTCCCTAATCCCTATTATAGAAAACGGCAAAGAGCCCGACACAACACAGCCAATCAACGACAACCTGTCATACGAGGCGGTGATTGGAGCACGATGTGGAGAGTTTAAACTGATGTTCAGCGTCGAGGTTCATGCAGAGATTGAAGTGAACAGACAAAGTTCTCAGTCACACTCTACCCCACATCATCTCAACTACGTGAACATCAGGACCACTAGAGACTTTAACGCTATCACGGATCACCAACAGTCAAAGGCTTTCTTTCGGTTGGTTGTGTAGTTTTACAGATATCATAATCATAATTATAATAATTACCATATTCCGAAATCAACCGGACTTCCTTTTACGCCACGTTTACAGAAATAGTTCCCGGAGTAGGTCTAATCCAAACAAATTATATCTCCATAATTTTCATCTCATATTTTAAGTGATATGACATACTAATGTTGTGGTTATGAAACAGTCACCAGCTGAAATTGTCCTCCTTAATATTTTAAAGTAAAATATGAAAATGAAAACAATGATTCCGTCTCTTGTTTTTTTGATCCCGCAGGAAGAAGTTATTTCAATTCTGGTCTCAGAATCACATCGCAGGAATACCTCGTATCATCCTGGGTTGGCGAGATGATAATAGTCACGTGATAACCAGAGTAGAAACATACCACACTGAAGATATCCCTAGCTTTCCTCTGGTAATTAGTTTTTTAATTTATGATTTTTTTTTTTTTAATCTGGCATTTGCAAAATTTACCTAATATCCCTTTCTTTCTATTCGAGAGGCCCTAAATTTTACCGATCGACATTATTTTCATTCGACCCTCCCCCCCCCCCGCAGGGAAAACAATTACAATGTGTTATAAAAAGAATTACCTGATAAGATTCGTACATTTACGTAACAAAAAGAAAACGAACGACAACATAATTTTGAAATTCTTAATATTCTGAGAGGAATGACAAAAATTGAAGACCAAGACAATAAAACAGATGTCGGACAAAGATTGAGGGTCGAAAAGCAACCAGAAGAAAGTGAAAATCAAATTTCATTTTGAAAATAAACATAAGTAAAATTTTGTCATGATATACCCAGTGATCTGTGAAAAGTATTCTAATTTAATTCATAATAATTTTTTTTTAATTTAGTGTACATGGAAACCAGCTAAATACTACGCTGTTATGCAGAATCTTCTTGCCGAAATTACTCGACATGTGACAACGAGCGATGCCAGGTATACAGATCAAAATGAAATTGACATACCGATTTCTTGTTATGTCCTTCCCCATTCCTTTTTTTTTTATGAAAACATGTCTAGGCTAAATGTATATTAGATTATATTGCTTTATATCTATATTTATTTTATTCAGGCACTATCCCTAATAACAAAAATACTGGAAAAATCTCAACATAAATCATTTGGCCTATGAAATAAGTTTTCCATTACGTATGCTACAGAGGGACAAAATAAACATCATTTCTATTTATTTAACAAATAACATATGTACTGGGAATGGGTCATTATTAATTCTTATGAAGCTCGTCCCCAGTAGCATATTACCTCTTCTTATTTTATTGAAATTGAGATTTATTAAAAATTTATTGGTGAAATATTAAAGTAAACTTTTGATCTTTTTAGGATGTGTATCACTTTCATTATAACTTCCAATTTATCCTTCATTTTTATATGTTTCGATACAATTTTTCTTTTTCAGAGCCGTATACCACTTTGTGTTGGAGGAGGTTGAATGTGCTCCTTATCCGGAATTGACAGGAAAACTCGGCAACAGAAAATTTAAAGTAGAGAGACTCGTAGACGGCCACCACAGGATCGTGCCTGATTGGTTCATGAGGGGTGTTCTTAATATCAACTAACCGTGACACCATAGAGAAAGGTTTAAATACCACGAGGCATGAGGCTATATTAGGGAGTTTTCCAACGTGTCGACGTACCGCCTCTACGAGCTTGAGAGGTATACAGTGGAATCGTTTCACAAAGTTATAATAATAATAGTGTTTTCTTCACGCGTGACGCTCAAGGCTCGTCTACATGTAGACATAGATGTCGACTTGAAATTCTTCAGTACGCGGCGTTGCACTATATGGTCACCACTGATGAGATCAGCGGGCGTCACGGGTGAAGAAGTCACCATTCTTATTATTTTTTTTGTTTTTTTTTGTTTTTTTTTTGGGGGGGGGGTGAAGATTCCATTGTATACCTCTCACCCTTGTAGATGTCGCACGTGGAGACGTGCAAAAATTCCCTATCCTCGTTCTTAAACGGGATTTTAAAAAGGGGATATGAATGTGAAGAGGTTTATACTACATTCTATCAGCCTGAGCTGGAAATATGGAAGATATCCTCACTACGTGCCTCCGGACAAATGTAGAATGGTATATCGTCATGATCATAAACTTAAAAGTATGGTTGTGGTCGGTGTTAAATCAAGAATGGTTTGAGAGTCAGGGAAACATAAAATGATTAAGGGAATAACCCTAATAATTACTTTTACCTCTCAAAATTCGAAAATTGTCACATAAGATATAGAGACAAACGTGCAATCGCATTTTATTGGTTGCTTACTTCATGGTTTTTTTTTTGTTTTTTTTTTTAACTCCCTTTAAATATTTCTTATCCATTCCTACTTTAAATCATCAATTATGTCTTTTCAACCACTTTCCGCAGACTTTGTTGAGTTGTGTGACCATATGAAATGGTATCTTTATTAGATTTTAAAATGCTGGCTGATTCCCGTTTTCCTAGTACAACGCTATACCGATAATTCGCCACCTAATTGGTCAGTGTCTCCCCCCCCCTCTCTGTCTCTCTCTGTCTGTCTATCTCTCTCCCTCTCTCTCCCCTCTCTCTCTCTCTCTCTTTCTTTCACACACACACACACACACACACACTTAGTGTCAAAATAATTTGTGTTTGTTTTGTTGTTTGGCCATACCTGACCGATATCTTAGTTAGATGTTAATATACCGAATGGTTATCATATTCCAATGCTCTTCGGACATATATGTCCCAACCTCTATCTCTCCTCTCTCTCTATCTCTCTCTTTCTATCTCTCTCTTTCTCTCTTTCTCGAGCTCTTCTATCTTTCTCATACTAATCTTCTATATCTCTCTCTTCTCTCCCTCCTTCGTCTCTCTCTCCCTCTGTCTCTCTCCTTCTCTCTCTCTCTTTCCCCCCCCCCCCCCCCCCCCCCCCCCCCCCTCCCCCCCCCCCCTCTCCTCTCCTCTCTCTATATCTCTCCCTCTGTGTCCACGTAATTTGTGCTATAGTATCTTTTGACAACAATAAAGGATATATCTACATGTATCTGCATTAACTGTTATAATACCGACTCCCATTTCATGTCTTCTTACACATGCATCACAATCTCTATCTCTATCACTTTCTCTCCTTCCCTGTCAGATTATGTCCCCTTATGACTTTATTCAACAAATTGCATGAATGGCAATTTCAATTGGATTTTAAACGGCTGGCCAAAACAAAAATTGTCGAGTTGACCATTTCGCCAACTGAAGTTGAAAATACACCTAAAGTTTGGTTCATTGCAGATCTAAATCAAGAAGAATAATAATGTTCAATTTTCTCAATGTCATCAAGTATGTACTTGCCTTAGTCTGTTTAGGTTTTTTTTTCTTTAAGAGAGAGAACATAACAATGACAAGATGTGAGTATTCGTGGAATGCTTTTTTATTATTATTTACATTTTCACATTGAACCAATGTATATTTCATTTATTTTAGTTAAATTAGCGTTGTATACTATAGAATTAATACTGCTTAAACAAAACAATATGTTGAAGAAAACTATTTACTAAAAAGAATAACCAAACACTTCACCAATATTCAGCCGTAAGATGACCAGTGAGGTTTCCAAGTCATGATTAGTACTTGAAAAATTCATGGTTTCACTAAAGATATTGTTATTAGCTTTTCTTTCCCCGCATAAGATGGTGATATAAATCTATACAATATAGATTATGTTTCAATTAAAATAAACTGTTTGGTTTTCTTTACTTTTAAAGCAATAAAGTACATTGCTAGAATAAAGGATTGCCTAAATTAATATAAATTTTACATGTACATGATCATGAGTACTATTTGAATACTGAAATGCAGGGAAAAGTAAACAAAGAGAGTGAACAAAGAGAGAGAGAAAAAAAGAGAGGAAGAAAAATAAGAATGGAGATATTATTTGAGTAGAAAACTGAGGCATACTGAAGTGGGGAATGGAAAATGAAATGTTTTGGGTGTAAATACAATAGTAACTGAAAATACAGTTAAACATTGAAATCTTCTAATCGTCTTGATTAATAGATCCAATTATAGTGAATTTACCCACTAACTATTAATATATTCAACAAACAGAGTTACTAGAGCAATTATTCCAATAAAACTGGAAGCGTCGTAGGGAAAATCATTCAAACCAAACAAAAAAACTTTGCAAACCTAAGATGTTTTCTTTAAAAACTTGTCACAAAGCAACTCCTTAAACAATCACTTGCTATGAACATTAAGACTTCACACCATTTGGCACTGAAAAGTAGATTGAACTCTGTGACCTGAATTCAGAATGAGCTCACATGAAACCATATATCACGCACTTAAAAGTGATGTGTTGGTTCAGGGGATAGATCAAGAGCATCCGCCTCATCAGCGGAACGTTGTGGGTTCGATCCCTGGCCGCATCATACAAGAAGATGTTAAAAAATGGGAGTTGCTGCTTCCCTGTTTGGCGATTCAACAAGAAGGGGACAGAGCAACGACATTCTGGTGCTTCTCATTGGCTGCCGGGCCCAAGATCAATTGGGCAAAAAAGAATTTCCATTTCACCTTTTTTTCGGACAATAAAATTTGGAGTGTTGGAGTGTTTTGGAAGGTAATATGATGTCTTTTTTTAAATTTTTTTTTAGGTACATGGTTAAATCATAACGAAGGACTACACCTTGAACAATGCAAACCACTTCATGAATTCAATCCACAGAGCTCTAAAAAAAACTGATACATTATTCTACAATTTACACAGATCTAACAATATGTGAAGTCAGAATTTAAAAAAGAAATTGAAATTTGGAAGCTTTATACAGTTAGAAGAAAATAGGCAGGTTTAAGGCACCAAATGACAAATCTTACTCTATAGAGAAAAATAGAATGTACATGATGGAAATACTTTACTAAATCAATTAACTTTTTAAACAAAAATAATTTATATGATATCTTGCCTTTATCTCGCTATTACAGACATAAGAAAGCTATACTAGCTGTACACCAGTATGGAACAAACTACCTTCATGTTTTTATTGAAGATTTGAGGTCACTATTCAGTGTGTACCAAATAAAAGTAAACCTAACTTTGAGAGCCTCATATTAACATTTCGTTAGTTATGTGTCATTAATATTTATATCATGATAAAGTGTAACTCATATTCTATCCAGTGATACCAAAATTATACTTGTACTATCATGGATGACTTAGCACTCCAGTTCTTAAAAAATTTGGTCAAAAACGATTTGTCCCAAGTTATTCATTCTTTGTGCGAGGTTAGCATTCCTAAGTTCATTCATAAGAGACAATGTACTACTTGGACTATTGAAATGCAAGGGCTGCTTGACTCAAACTTGATACAAACCAATTTCTACCCTTGTTTTTAAAGCTCTAGTGCTCCGTCTTCTGTCGCAACACAGGTATAAGTTTGGTATCATTGAAAAGAATGTGAGTTACTCTTTATTATGAAATAAATATTAAGGTCACATAAGCTATACAATTTTAATATGAAGCTCTATAAGTTGGGTTTACTTTTTTCTGGGACGCACTATACATTTAACTTTAACTAACTAGACAAGGTGATATTTTGTTTCAACTCTACCCTGTTTTCTTCCTCCAAGTTTAAATGATATAATTATATAAACCCCCCCAACAAAAAGTTCCGCAAATAAAATTTGGGCAACGATAACTTTTCAGGCACGTTTTAGTTAGTTATTTCCATTGGAAAGCTAATTCACTCCCCTTTTCATTGATATCCTATTTGTAATGCTTCAATGCACTGAATATCAAAATATGGAGAAACGTAAAAAGTCAAATGTTGCAAAATGTATTTTTTGATCAAATTGAAGTTCGGCAACTCGACTTTAGGCCCTGACAACTTTTGGGGTATTTTCTAATTTTTATTGAATTTTATACCATTGTCAAGTTCATTATCGTGACACAAAGTCGATTTGCAGAACTTTTTGTGAGGGGTTTATATAGTTTTCATAAAACCCAGAAATGGGAGTTAGTGTACATGGGAATAACATTGTAAAATAGAATATAAGATATAGTATGACGTATTCTATAATCTCTTGTAATACACAAATTAGTGAAAATTTGGAATGTTGGTTCAGGTACAAATGTAGTACAAGATATATAAAGGGAAATGTGTCCAGTACATAATTGTGTATGTATGTATATAAACAAGGAATTGGGACAAAAAAAAATTGAAAGACTAAAGTGACATGTTACAATAATATCAAAAACTTAAAATTGACTTCTTCAAGCAGTAAGGCAACAATACAAACTAACCATTTCAGCTTACATAATAATTTGCAATGGAATTACTGCGCACTATTTTCGCGGAAGATAGAAAATGGAATGAGCAAATTTAGAAGACCACTTTTTTTTTTCAACTACTAACCATACCCAGAGACAAAGATGAATTGCATGTGAACAAGTGAATAGCTAGGAACCTTGAGACATACCTTCAATTGTATACATTCTATTTTCAAGCATTTTAACTCTCCATATATCACTATATTTGTATACATTGTCTCTCTGATATGGTATAAATTGCAGAACTTCACAAAGAATGAACAACAAATATTACATTAAAAATTGAATTTTCATTTGTTTGGAATGATTAATGACAGATGAAACTAACACACGACCATTATCAATATATTCATGTTGATCAACCGAATTACAAGTGGAAGAGAATTTGAAGAAAACTGCTGTAGCATTTGGTGGCAATATAGCCAGGCAAAGATTTTTCAAATTTGGAGAGCAAATTTGTATAATTTTCAGGAAGCATGAAATGAAAGAAGTTAATTAAAATCATTGTTTCTTTCTCTAAAATGTCAAGATTAAAAACAAACAATTATTCTGTGTTATCTAAAGAAAGGATATTTTCATTGCAGCTCGGGAGTAGTAGTATTTGAAGAAAAAAAAAATCACTACATGTTTGCTTTTGACGACTTTATCTATATGCTTAAAGGCGAATTGTCCCTTTGTAGATAGTTGGCTTACTGTGAATGCAGAAAAATCAAATAAGCACATTAGTGAAGATTTGGTGAAAATTGGATAATGATAAGAAAGTTATGAGTACTTGAATATTGAGATCTCTAATGACATAGGAAATCTCCCATTGGCAATGCGGTCACCATTTGTGATGTCACAAAGGAGAACTCCCCATATGGTGTGCACAAAAACTATTCATAATGGCTCTTATTTTCATTCTAATGATAGAACAGCTTTTCTTTTCATGAATATATTATGACTTTCATATATTTACAAGTCATCCCATAAAAAGATTTTTATTCTCCCTTTAAATCAAGAAAAAAGAGGATTTTAGTACAATGTGTACAATAGATATGGAAAGATCTCCCTGCATTACATCACACATCATGGTCGCGTTGCCAATTGGAGGATCTCCATATCATAAGTGATCTCAAAATCTAAAAATTCATCTCTCTCTTATTCATTGCCTGATTTTTCGAAACTTTCCCAATATGTTTTGGGGGTTTGTCTCCATTCACTGAAGCTAAATTTCTCTGAGGGGATAATTCCCCTTTAACATATAGCTCAATTAAGGTTCATATCTTATTACTTGGTAATCATACATGGTTAGTTAGAAAGATTAAATTGTATAACGTTATTGTAATCTTGAAAAAACTCTGCATTAATTTATCCATCTAAAAGCCAATATTTTCATATTCATTCATACAGATATTTTCACGATTTTAGACAAAGGGGGAAAATTCAAGAAGGGCTTAATTCTGCAACTTTTGTGATGTTTTCATTGCTATAAATAGCCTTATATTTAAGTGCAAATTTTGCCAGAACTGACTCACAACATTGGTGAAAATACAAACCTCATGAATGTTAGCTATTACAGATTTATTTTTTCTATTTGTGGCATAATAAATTAACCCACTACCTTTAATCTTCATCATTTATAGAGTTTTTCTTCGCAATTTTTTGGTCTAAAATACACGACTAACAAGAACACATAGGCAAGACAGAGACAGGAAGATCCTACAAAAATCACTTAGTATTCTATTATTCTGTATTAGAAATAACAATTTCTATTAAATTCTTCTCTCTGGCAAGCAACATTTTTTCCCTTCTTTTTGTTAATAATCTCTATAATTCACTTCGCAAGCTCTACACTAAAGTATTCAACATACAACTTTAGATAAACACATGATTTCAATGCATAATTTCATAAGATGCACACGAAAAAATAAAGAAGCGCATTTGTTCTATTAAGAAGACATAGTGCCTTAGAGAAGTATTTCTTGGAAATTTGAAAGACGCATCTCCTATTACTAATACTGATTAATTCAGAATATTCAAGATTAATTTAAATTTACATAATGTGTTTGAAAAACGAGAGAAAAAGTCAATATGCTAACTGTATATATAAATGATTTGCTCTTGGAGCAAATTTGATGCTCCATTTACAAATTGTTTGAATGATTAAAAATGCCTCAAAGGCCATTATACAATTATATACATCAGTGTAATAGTCTTTAATATATAATATATTTCATTATCATATGAATACACCCTTGTATTAATGTTAATTTTGAATATACACGTAAGGCAAATTTACAGTTTTAATGATGTGTCAGAGATCATGACAACATACTGGAAATTATACAATATTGAATTCATAACAAAGATATTAAATATGATCCATATCAATGATTTATATTCCATGAATACAAATAATTCATATAATTTGATTAATCTTGCTGCAACAGATGGTTATGAAGAGCTGGATCTGCTGATCAATTTATACTTTGAAGTGCTTTTTTTCCAAATAAAATCAAGATTCTTTCTGTGCTGAAATTGTAATGGTGACCAGATCAGTCACATCAAGATGTGTCGCTACGTCCAAAATATATTCATTGCATCTAGTAATTGTTTCTCAAATGAAATGCAATATCCGTTATGGCAGGGGTAACTCTGAAAGACTCTGATACATCAGTAGTGATGGCAACATTGATGTTTCTCAAATACATTCACAAATTTTCAGCCATTGATGATAATGATGGTCCCAGAGCTGCTTCACAGCTTCCTATTGATATTGAAAGCATTGGCAATATAATGTTTATCGACTATGTCTACAAACTTTCAGCCTTTGACAACGATGAAGGTGCTATGCCTGATTCATACATGTAGCTTCCTACCGATAAAGACAGTGTTGGCAACATCAATGCTTGTTGAAAAGATCCAAAAAAAATTTTAACCTCGGCAACAACGATGAAGCAAAAGTGACTGGTAGGATTCTTTCGATATTGACAGTGTTGGCAATATTAATATTTGTTGAATACATCCACAAAAATTTCAGCTCTTGACAATCCTAGACCTGACTCATACCATCCTCCAGACAGTGAGTGCTGGCAATATTAATGTTTGTCAAATATATCCTCGGATTCTAAGCCATGATGGTCTCCAATCAAACTCACAGCTTCCTACCAACGGAGACCGTCTTACGTGGGACTGCCAGCCCTGATACGGAGAGCGATGGACCACGGGAGGGTTTGGTGGAAGGGACTGGGGTACCTCTCTCAGAGTGTGCATCATGGTTAGGCATCAAACCAGCGGGTGGGGCTCCTGAGATAGAAAAAGTTGAAATAAAAGTAAAGATTTATATTTATATTGAGCAGGTTGAGCTCCTGAGATGAGTAGAAAAGGTTGAAGTAGAAGTAAAGATTAATACAGATGTTGTTATTATACATGTCACATAGCTAAGATCCCTCATTCTTTGTAAGAACCCCAAGAGACTGGAACGGACTACCGGATGAAGTAGTAAGCGCAACATCAATAGACAACTTAAGAAATACGCTTGCAGCAAGTCTGCAGTAGCATATACAATGCATTACAAGTTGGCGACATGTAGTGGAAGCTGCCCTGATGACTATGCATCTGAAGGTAAAATAATGTCTAAGGCGCCTTCTCCATTCAAAAGGCATCAGTTTCCTGCGGGATCCTGTTCCACCCCGCGAAACATCCGGCTTTCAGCTTTTAACATATTTAAGCCGTATTAAAATTTTGGGATTCTATTCAAAAGCCAAAAAAAACGGCGTTTGGAACAAAGGATGCGGAAACTGACACCATTTCAATGGAGAAGGCGCCTAAGCCAAAATTTTCACACGACATATTTTTTATGATTTTGGACTAGGCAGAGAAAGTCGTGAGGCTCTTCTTATTTTTACAAAAAGCAAACTACAAACAAAAGAATATTTATGGTAACTCCCATTGTTATTATGATAAAGTTTTTTTTCTGCTTTTTTTTAGAAATCCTCCCTGACGGCTTTAACATAGAAGACTATTATTTTACAATGTAAAACAAAAAATCTCATTTAAGAGTGGCATCATGAATGCTTGTTTAGTGTTTTCTATGTATAGTAGTCTTCAATCTAATATGAATTTCTCTTTTACATTATTTGCACCAGTTGACATGTTTTTCAGCATACCTTTATATCTCTTCACGATGGTTTGACCTTTGCCCTTGTCTGCCCCTATCTGTCGTACTGTAGAAGGAGGAGTGGTCTTCCTCACATTCAGAGTTCCAATGTCTTGTTCTCCTAGTAAAAATAAAAAATTATGATCAATATCATCATTGTATTTGGGAGTAGGTTTCACTGAATAATATTCAAAGATTGCGCCTCAACGCTGACAAATTTTTAATTCGCAAATGAAGTAAATGTGTACATAGAAAGATCATAATTCTGAAATAAAAAGCAAGAGCATAATTGTAAAAACACATGGAATACACAGTGTGAAATACCAATCGGTCTTTTTTATGCTGACCTTGAATTATTATAATTAAGAATAGAGAGAGTATTTGATAAAACCAATTATCACGGAATGTCATCTGAAACGGTACTAATTTAAATATGTGGTAAGAGTCTTTAAAATCTAAGCAGACAGTACATCAAGACACTATAATATCATGTTATTGCCACTCGGATCCATATATAGTAATCAATTTAGATGAGATAGTATAAGCTTTCAAGACAGTCAAGAGTGTAAGATTATAAGGCAATCGCATATAAAATTAGTTTTAAAGATCATTATGTATATAAACAAATAATTTCTGTCTCTTATCAATCATTACCATTTATTTGCTTTTGTTTTAACAAAAATAAAAATACAAGGGTTTGAGTAAGCCATCTTACCACCATGATTAACAGGGAAACGCTTGTTTAGTTTGCTGCCCTCTACGTGAACGTTGTAATTAATCGATTGCGGAGCGCCCCTCCGAGGGGATACCTGAGATACAGGGCCACCTCTTCTTAAAGTGGGTTTAGGTATCAGAGACAACTGGAAGGAAATTCAGTAAAACAATCATAGGCATGGACGAACAGAAAGAGAAAAGACATAATGTAACAAGTCATTGGCAATATTGTACCCAAGGCCAAAATTTAGAAAATTATTTTAAATCTATGAAGGCAAATACAATGATATGTTCATGACATCATGCCCAGTGGAAGGCCAATGGAGGAGAGGCATAAACATACATTACGGTTTCATATCTAGACATCCGTAAGATTTTTTTTTTTTTTAATGAGCAAAGAAATTGGGGTAACATCAGGATTCGAACCCGAGACCTCCTGGTTACTAGTCAGGCGCTCTACCAGCTAAGCTATAGTAAACCCATGCTGGGTCCGTCCCTGAAACCTGTTAACTCTTCAATGATTGTGTAGTCAGAAGCTATTTGATGGTATCCCATTTTCCTTCAATCTCTAAATTATTTCATAATATATATTTCTGGTTAGTTTCCTTCATTATTAACATTTTGGGGGTAAAAAATAACTAGTATGATAACAATAATTATAACTGTATGCTTGTACTGTTTTATACATTATTGTCTTTTGTGTTTATCTTTGAAAATCAAATTAATTGGAAAACTATGTTCCTGGCTTTGAATATAGCAAACATCGTCAGAACAGATTGCACCAAAGGAACAAATGTTAAAAAGTATTATCTAGAACTTTAGTTGAATGAGAAAACTGTATTATAAGATGCTTTGTCTAAAGAAATGAGCATAAATACAACACATTTAGGCTACATGTATAAAGCACCAGAGGGCAAAATAAAACTTCAACCAAGGTCTTTATAGCGTTTTCATTAGTGAGAATATACAGTGAGTATCATAGAAAACGTAATCCATTTTTTGGAGGTGCCATATTCCCACCTCATCTATTTTTGATATTCACTTCCATCATATAATTAAAGACGAACTCCTCATCTTCACAATGATACCTTGCTTAATCATAAATGTAACCCTTAACCGAATAAATTGCAACAGAAGGTGCCAGGTACAAAATCCATTTTTTCCAAGTTTTTATCAAAGGATGAAAGACTGAGCGGATGATTTCAAAGGAGTCACACATCATCGCATGCAATCCTATTCAATGCTCTGGGACAGCAGTTACAGCATTCACTCAGTCTTCTTTCCATTTCCTTAAAACTTGGAAAATGGAATATGTACCTATCATATTCATTTGCTATTTACTCAATTATGCTTTACATTTATGATTCAAGAAAGGTATCATACGAAAGGTGGAGAGTTTGTATTTTATTATATGTTACATATAAACAGCAAAATCAAATGAGCTGGGAATATGGGCCCCTTAAAAATGGATTACCCTTTTTTTGTATGCACTGTATAACTGAAAACTACAAACAGTTTTCAGGTTGGACAATCAAGAAGCTTACACAAACCTGATCAATTGAATCTCTCTTCTGTCTCTTGTCCGCAACACTGTTCCTTGCAAATCTTGTCTGCTGTTTGTTCCTCAATGGAGTATTATGATTAATATCAAATGACCTCACTGATGAAAGGTCATCAAAGTCACTTACATGCGAGTCAATAGGCGAGCCTGTATATATTGCTCTACTGATATGAGAAAGACGACTATGTACAAGCCTGGAATCTTGACCCAACCTAGGTTCGGTCTCTTCTTCTAGGGCACGCATCGATGCGAACCCTCGCTCGTGAACGTTCAGTTTCTCTGGTCTGTATCTATCACTTCCCTTCTGGGATGTGCGCTTGCGAGCCGCCACGGCTGCGATTTTCTTTGTCCTTTGCACAATCTCCTTGCGATTGACGTCTGATTCGGACTCGCTCAGGTTGAGTTCTTTGAAGGATTTGACAGGATGTGTGGTGATTCCGTTGGGAGGAGTGTAAGGGCGTTTGGCAGGGTGTTTAGAGCCATGAGAGCTAAGGTCTACCAGGCTTTCATGTTTGGAGACGGGTGGGGTGTAAGGTGATTCCACCGTTACCCTAGGGATAGGACCAGATGCTGCTAGACCACCGTTCTCTCTTAGCTGCCTGGTTCTAGGACTGGGTTGGAACACTCGTGGCTGGCCAGAGGTGGCAGGTTTGCTAAAAGAGAAAGGAATGTATTCATGTTAGGCTCTTACATTCACAAACATCATGATGTATATTTTGGAAGGAACAAATACATAAATCCAATTTGTATTCCTGTGGAAATAAACATGCACTTTCACAGACATATTTTCCCAATATAAGACTACAATTTAGGTGGCAAACCACATGATGTCTTCATTTCACACATTTTTAAATCTTTTCATTACTTTAGCTCTGTATTAAAGTCAAAATTTTTGTGAGAACTGACTCATGAAATTTACATAAATGAAAACTCTATAAACATTCTAGTTTATAAAGTAATATGATTATAATACAATCCATTGACACATTCATCATTTGAGATTTTTTTTTGAAAGTCCCTAAAAAGATGTCTTTTTTTTTGTCATTGTAATTTGTATATGCAGCCTTGTTAAAATTATATCTTGATTTGTATTTCCCACCCCCCTCTCTCTCTCTCTCCTCTCTCTCTTCTCTCTCTCTCTCTCTCTCTCTCTCTTCCTCTCTCTCTTTCTCTCTTCTCCCTCCCTCCCCTCCTCTCTCTCTCTCTTTCTCCCTCCTCTCTTACTCGTCTTCTCTGTATCTCTCCCCTTTTCCATTAAACTGCATTCTTAATAACTTTTCTAAGGTGAGTTACTCTCTTTTCTTTCCTCCTGACTCCCCCCCCCCCCCTCTTTTCCTCTTCCATTTGATTATATCTACCTCTAAATGTCATCGCAATCTTAATCATAAAGATCATTCCAGCTTACCTTTCAGAATGAGCATGTTGTCTCTTAGTAGCTGGCTTAGTTTGTCTAATTTCTGAAGATTCTTTTTCAGGTGAGTTACTCTCTTCTCTTTCCTCTTGTAGCTGTCTAGCAGTCTTCTTCAGGTTCAGTGTCGATGAAGCCTTGGTGACCTGATAACAATTCAAGAATCAAAGTAACAAATTCTGATTTTTGCTTTTCTATTTAGATATGAAGTTTTTAAAACCCAAATTTTTGTAGATTCATAATCTCATAAGATATTTTTATCTTCTTTTCTTTTTATCGTAAAGGTTTTATATTTAAAGACTTTGAAAGTTAATATTCTTAGATTTACCAAAAGGATACAACGGCTAGGTTTTCTGTTCATTTATGAGAAGATTTGGTTAGTTTCAAAGTTCAACAGCATTACATAATTCTAGTTTGACCATTGGATACAATAATAAACACCAAACAGTTTTTTTCTTTTCATTAATTTATATAATTCAACACAAGTTCATTTCTATTTTTATAATACCGTTCCTCCCAAAGTGTTCATCAATTTCTGCAAATTAAATTATAACAAAAGATCTTTTCATTCACATGATGGACTTTAAGAGGTCAAGGGGTGAAAGGTTATTGAAACTGACCTTCATGCCTTCCATGTTAAGATGGTGATGCATAGATGAATGAGCTCTCATGTCTTCATATAGATCTTCATTTACTCCCATGGCGTACTTGTCATATAACTCCTCAAGCTCCATGGGCACTGGAAGACTGTGCTCTGTATCACAATAGGAAATGAAGGGTCTTTAATATTTAAACTTATCTAATACCAACAAAGACTTGCTATATCTTGGAAACTTTGGGCTCAGCACACATCGCTGAACATACACATAAAATAACTGTGGGGAACACTAGTGGCACAAACGGTTTTGATGTCAAAGCATATGAAAAAGTTTGGTATCGATTTGCCCAGTTGAGGGTGTCGATACAAATACTCATCTTAGATCTGCATATCATATTCAAGAATTTATGCAATAAAATTGCAGTTTGAATTCCCCACATATTTCAACTGCATCTTGGGTGCATCGTGTGACTTTTCTGTTGTTTTCTGAACTTTATTATCATCTTGACCTGTATATATTTTTACAGCTACATTTTATCTGATGAGAGACAGAGGAAAGGAAATTAGAGAGAGCCTGCTCACCTGTGATGAGTCTACGTTGTTCATTGATGATATGATCACAGACCTGCTTGTGTTTCTCATATCTTTGAATAATACTCTCTTTCTGTTCACAGATATGCCTATCCATAAGGGCTCTAGATTTAAGCTCAGTATCTGAAGTAAAAGAAATCTATGGCTCAGGAAAACATAACAGATTAAATGTTGAATACTCTAGATTATTAACTTTGTAGATTCTCACTTTGTTCTTACTTTTATGAAAGATAGCTTTCCCAAAAGATACACTAAAAAAATTCATCTTGCACTCATCAAGTGAAAAACAATAATATTTAAAGAAAGCTGGAATAAAGAAATAAGTTAATAAACTAGATCAAAATATTTGTACAAAAGAGAAGTTCTCTGTTGGAGGAGCATTTGATGAATAATTTGCTCAACATTATTTCAAAGTATATTTCTCATAAATGTATACAGTTTCACCTCAAATTTTAAATAAAAACTAGTTTCAGTTAAATATCCTGAAAAAAGGGGTAACGCACTACTTCTTGTAAAATACAACACAGAGAGTTCATGTCATTAAAAACAGGAGTGAATAAGGTTTGATGATAAAAGGATACTCTCAATCTCGAGCTCATGAACTTTGCAGAGCATCTCTAGCAGCTCTCTCTGTTCTTCACTAGTGATCTTCCTTGGTAGCACCTAAATAAATAAATATAAAATCATTGGAGGAAATTATCTTTAAATGTCTTAAAAGGTGCAATTTACTGAGCAATCTAACATTAAGAATGTATATATCATGGAAGGAATAGAGTGTATACATGTATGTAAGACAAATACAATTCACCTTTACATGTGATATCTTTGTTTTCTTGATTAGCTGCAATTTTTGGTTAAATCTTGCAAGTTTAGATGTAAAAAAATGTATTCTAATTGAATTCTTTGAATATGATATTCAAACAAGCCAGTCAGCATAAAGTATAATACTGCTTTTGCTATTGTTACTTATTGTTTTGGCAAGATTTCATTCTACAATTTCTACACTGCTTTTGTAAGTCAGTAGAAAGACATTTCTTGAATACCACATGCTTTATAAGAGCACCAAAAGCTTTAAAAAGGTAATAGTGTCCAAAATACTTTGGAAGCAAGAACAAAAAAAGAACATAATACTTTATCAAAATCAGTTATATGACTGCTGTTAACATCATAACTACTTTTCTATAAATTGTATAACAATCTTTTGAATCCAAACTACCAATTCCATTACGTTACGACAAACTAACCTCTTCAAGTTTGCTGGCAGCTATACGAACATTCTCTAGATGTTTCTCTAGCTTCTTCCTCTCAGCTTCCTTCTGTTTCCTGGCTAGTACTGATGTGGTAAGACTGTCCCTAGCGATCATTATCTCTTCAGGTTCAGCCTCGGGCGAGTAGGAACCATTGCTGTCTGTCTCTAAGTCCTTCTCTAGGGCACGTTCTGTGAAAACAGGGTTGAATATGAACATTAGTTTCAATAGGATACTATACAGTGTGGTTTCACAAAGATTGGTTCAACTTCACGAGAGTAGGAACCATTGCTGCCGTTTCTAAGTCCTTCTCTAGGGCACGTTCTGTGTAAAAGGGGTTGAGTATGAGCATTAGTTTCAATAGTATACAATGCAGTGTAGTTTCACAAACAGAGGTTTATTAAATCTCAGGAAAGTAGTTACCCATAATTGTCTGAAACATTCCATTCCATGGAAACGGGTAAGCAAGATGGGCATTAGAATAATCTGGGATGTGGTTTCACATTTAACAATAGTAGGTTCAATCTCAGGGGAGAATGACTTGTTACTGTTGGTATCAATCCTCCAAGATCTTTCCACAGGCAATTTTGAAGAGAGTTTATGAGGTTATATTGAAACAGTTTTTATTATTACAGGGATAATATTTTGTTATTAGTTATGAATAATTATTTTTGTATATCAATATTGTACATTTGTACATGCATGTAAACGAAAAGAATTTCCATTTTGGGGACAAATAAAGTTGAATTGAATTGAATTGAATATGTAAACGTCATTCTAAATGAAACACAATCCCCACACCCTTATTTACTACATTTATACTACAGTCAAAAAACAGTAACAGTTTGGAACATCCCAACATTATATTCTTGAATTCTTTAATCTATTTATGCACAATTCAACCACTGTAAAAGATAAAACTTCCTGTACTCTAGAGCTAATCTACAAATGTTTCTTGCAAATAAAAGAATGAAAGATAATAAGTATAATTTACCTTTATCCTTGTTATCCATGTCCATACTACTGTTAACACCTCTCAGTTTACTGGGATCATGCTGTCTTAGTCTATC
Organism: Paracentrotus lividus; assembly: GCA_940671915.1. Taxonomy (NCBI): domain Eukaryota; kingdom Metazoa; phylum Echinodermata; class Echinoidea; order Camarodonta; family Echinidae; genus Paracentrotus; species Paracentrotus lividus. The sequence continues at coordinate 40,595,751 of CALNVZ010003430.1, read as the reverse complement.
CTGCTCAAAACTACAAATCAAAGACAGGGAAAAATAACAATATTGATTTTACAATTTAACTTCTCTTTTTAACACTTCAGTTGATTTTTTTTTTTTTAAACACTTTAGTTTAATTATATTTTGATACTTGATCAAGTGACCTGGAGTCCATGCTGCCTTCCTTTAAAAGTTATGTGTACATGTAATTTATCTAAATAGAAGTATAGAAAACTACAGATATGAATGGGCATTTTAATCCATCTTATCATATGAAGAGAATTCTCAGGATTTATGTCACATTATCAATAATTACAAGGTATATTAGTTCTGCACATAAACCAGACAAAGATTTAAAAAAAACTTAAAGTGAGGTTGTACATTCCAAGAAGTTTTCCTCATGAGTTTGCAGTACCCTCTTTAATTAATTTCTTTAATCACTTACTCAGTTAAAACTCCCTGGTATCTCTAAGCCTCTAGTGATAGCTCCCATGTATTCTTTTCAACATCCAATACTTTCTGTCTAATATCTATCTGTGTATAACACATGTAGCCACTAATCCCCTCCTCCCTTAATCTCTCCCTCCCCTCCTCCCACGATAAGATTTACTCAGCTAAGACCCCCTGATATCTCTCAGCCTCTAGTGATTATATCCATCTGGGTTTGATAGCCACTAATCCCCTCCTCCCTTAATCCTTCCTCTCCCTTAATCCCTCCTACTCCTCCTCCGATTACTATAATACTTACTCAGCCAAGACTCCCTGATATCTCTCAGCTTCTAGTGATAGCTCCCATGTATCTTGTTCAACATCCATTAGTTTCTGTCTTATATCCATCTGAGTTTGATAGTCACTAATCCCATCTTCCCTTAATCCTTCCTCTCCCTTAATCCCTCCTACTCCTCCTCTCATCACTATAATACTTACTCAGCTAAGACTCCCTGATATCTCTCAGCCTCTAGCGATAGCTCCCATGTATCCTGTTCAACATCCATGAGTTTCTGTCTTATATCCATCTGTGTTTGGAAGTTACTGATGAGCTGGTGCCTAAGATGATCCATCTGTTCTCGACTCTGTTGACTGATTGATAACTCTAGTCCGGCTACAAAGAAAATATAAAAGGAAATATAAAGGAAATAGTATGATTTGGGGGACTAATAGCAACAGTATCAAAATGATGTTTAAAATAACAACAACACATATACAAAAATTATAGAAAATACTGTTCTAATTCAATGTAATGATTTTTTTTTTAAATCATACTTTTGTAGGGCACATTACTATTTTTCTACTTTGACCCAGAACTATTTATAAAAAGAGAAACTGAAACCTGCATGTGACCATAACCTAGAAGAGACATAAAAATAAGCAACTATTATTTTACATAAACCCTTTTACAGTGTTTAGAATTCAAAATGTTCTATTTATTTACTTCTATAGTCCCATGTGTGTTTAACCTCATTTTACATTGACAGCGCTTTGGACATGGTACAAGTAATACATAGTAGTTACCATAATAATAATACACCATTGCAATGAGTGACACTGCTCATGTGAAACAAAGGATTCCACAACCTTTGCTTCGGGGACAATTACTCCCCTGTAGATTCCATGAACTAATCAAAGGACCTTTCTTCAACCCTTGAGTTGACACTATACCCTACCCTAAACCTAACATAAAACCCTAACCCTTACACTGTAGACAAAACAAGCTTGGAGCAAACATTGGCAGAGAAAATGTTGTGTCACAAAACAAAAACACATGTATATGATTGGACTGTAACTCACAAATTGTCACTACTCTCTTTATGTAAGTTCTCTAGTTGGATTGTATACTTACAATGAGAGCTCTTTGTTTTGAGAGGATCTGTCTGATGATCAGCTATCTTTCCTTTCAATCTCTCTATCTCTTGCTTCAATTCAGTGATAATGTTGGTATACTGTGCTATATGGTAGTTCACATTCATCCTGTTTGGCTTCACCTATGGAAGAAATATTGATAATGGAAGTTAGGTGACATCAAGTCAACAAAACTTCTTCAAGTTCTTCATTCCTAGGCAATTTGACACAAATCTTTGGAGAAATCTTGTTTGCGGTTTCCCTCTTCTTATCTTGCCTTGCAGTTTTCCTTGCATGATGTCATGTGCTATACCTTTGAATCTTGCAATGTGTCCAGAGTAACTTAATATCTGTTTGACAACCATGCTCTCAAGGGAACAGCATGGGCACAGTATTTATGATAATATTATGTAATTACACTTCATAATATTATAGTAAAAGCATTGATATTGTCACATGATAATAAATGTAAAACATACACTTCATTATCAGAGATAAAACAAAAGGTATACTTTGGATCACATATAGAGGGTCACAAAGTGGTTAAACATGTAAAGAGAGTATTTAGTAAAAGCTATAAACTTCTTCATGAACTTTCTGAAGAAGACATAATCAATAGGAAAAGAGCATGTACCTAAGCAGGGTTCCCAGCATTTCAAGAAAACAAAATTCCCTGATTTCTCCCTGATTTTTCCCTAATGAAGTCTAAAAATTCTGATAATTATATAAACCCATTTCCAGTTTTCGACTGATTTGCTACAGTAAAAATCTACCATAGCCAGTAATTCAATGGATGTTGTTTTGATATGCAAAATAAAACAGAGCCTGACTGACTACCGTACTTTCGATTTTGGGGCCAATCAAAATTCCCTCACTTTCCCCTGATTTCAGGCATTTTTAAAATCAAATTCCCTGACTTTTCCCTGTCTGGAAAAAAGTAAAATCATTTTCCCTGATGGGCTGGGAACCCTGATATAAAGGCACAAACAGGTACCAGGATGTCCATCAAAAACACAGAATAGAATTCATATAAATACATCCAAGTTACAGAGAGGGGGCAGGTTGTTAACTAATTATTGTTTACTAACATTACCTTTAGTTTAATTTTCTTGGCTCTATCAGCATACAGCAGGGTATTCTTTGACTCTTCAAACAGGTAGTCAGCTGGGCTGATGTTAGCTATCATGACGGTGTAGCAGTTGCCTCCCAGAGAATCTTTGAGCAACCTTGTCAGTTTGCTGTCACGGTAGTTGACGTACTTGCCACCGAGACACAGGGCATTGATGCAGTTTCCAAGAGCTAGCAGCGAGCGATTGATGTGAGCGCCCTCTATCATCCTCTTGCCACGATTCTAGTGGGGAAAGAGCAGTATTTATTGTTTATTAATAATGTGTTTGTCGTTAATAACGAGAACGATTAATTGTATACCAATAATGTCTTAACCCTTTAGCACCTAAACCACCCAAGACCCTCCGTCAGCTTACTCACTAAACCGCCCCAAACCGTCCTTAACCGCCAGTTTTATGCACAGGAGCAAGGTGCCCAATCTTTTGCTGCATCTTTGTCAAAAAATAAGGAATTTGAAGTTGGTCTACAAAATAAATGAGATTCATTAATTAGTTGAGCAGAACACCCATGGTCATCTCTCTACATTTGCATGAGACACAAGTTTGAATCTCAGTAACTTCTTTTGGTTACTCGGATAAAGGTCGGTCCTAGATATAAATAATGAATAAAAATAATGAAGAATTGGATCACTCCAAATCAACCAACTACAACCCAATCTGAAATCAGATGAGAATCTAATAAATACCACATAAGGAGACTACAGTAAATTGCTATTTGGTCAAGAACCACTTTGACTATAGCCATTTGGTCTCATCCCACATGGTCTAATTTAATTTCATCTACAACCAGTTCATCTAATTACCTTATGGCCTCATTATCACCTCCCCTATTTACAAGTTCATCTAATTCCCATTTCGTCTAATGTCCGGTTCGTCCAATGTCTACTTAGCATATCCCCACTTGTTTAATTCTAGTAACAAACTGGTAATAGACCAAATATTTATTTGGGCATTAGACTAAAATGAAATTAGACCATTTGGCTATTAGACGAAATGGCAATCGGATCAAGTGGTTGTTAGACCAATTGAAAATTAGACCAAGGGGAAATTAAACCAAATTGTAAGTAGACCAAATGAGTTTAACCCGTGTGGCATTAGACAAACAGAGGATTGGACCAAATGCGAGTAGACCAAGTGGATATAAACCAGTCTACTAACCTTAGTCTGTGAGGCTCTTTCTGACCCAGCCAGGTCAATCATAAACAGCTTGCCGACCTTGACCTCCTGACCAGTGCCACGAACCCTGCTACGTTCCTTGATGGTGACCTGGAGCACGGCATGAGAGCGGGAAGACGTCTTGTTGGCTGCAGTCGGCTCCTGGGTGCGTTCCTTGTTACCTTGCATTAACAGGTTCATGATCTATGGGTAAAGAGACACAGAGCCTTATTAGAGATTGCTAATTAATTTTATCAAATGGATTCATGGATCCTAATCAAATGATTGGTTGAGAGCGGATCACGTGACATGCATCATTTCTACTGTTAGGACAACTGTTCATTTTTTTTCTAACAAGAATGCATTAGGAAAATCGATGTGCACTCTTGGGTTTCAATGTTTGCATACTGGAAATCCCCAGTTATGGTCGCCAAAAAACAGCACTCAAACCGAACTGATCTATGGTCCAAAGACTAACTTCTATCTATATATCCATTGATTATTAAAGGATCTATATATCTTATTTTATAAAAACAAATAACGTGCGGCTCTCCTTTGTGCATTGGGTCAAATAAAGTGCATTAAACTTCAGAATTGTTGAAAACCAATCCGCTGCGCATATTGGCTTCAAAATATTACTGAAGTTATCTCACGTGCTTAATATTTTGACCCAATGCACCCAGAGCAGCTCATTAGTTGTTAATAATAATGCTGCTTTAAAAGGTATCTACAGTAGTGGGAAAGGTAAGCAAAATAATTGCAAGCTCTTAAAATATTTTCTGTTTGTGTTAAGAAGAATACAATGAAAGTAAAAAGATTCACGGGCAAGGTTTACTCTTCAAATACCCTTAAAAACAAATAATTACAACAAATTTGAAATGTTTGGGTCTAACATTTTGTAAAGTCCCATACATGCATGAGACTCTCAGAAGACTTGGGTTAGTTTTTTATCCTTTTTGTTGATTTTAAACCCTCAGAGCCAGACTGATTCTCAGCTAAATTGTTATCAACCTTTCAAAATCACTCTGATACAATTTCTTCCATAATTCAATCTCATGACCACAACAATAATTTCCCGTCAAGGAGTTAATAGTGAATTGTTGATGGATGATGAGCAGGATAATGATAATGGACGATTATGGATGATGATGATGATGGATGATGATGATGATGATGATGATGATGATGATGATGATGATGATGATGATGATGATGATGATGATGATGATGGTGATGGTGATGGTGATGATGGTGATGATGATGATGATGATGATGATGATGATGATGGTGACGATGAGCTTGATAATGATGATGATGATGATGGTAATGATGATGATGATGATGATGATGATGATGATGGCAATGATGATGATGATGATGATGGTGATGATGAGCTTGATAATGATGATGATAATAATGATGATGATGATGATGGCAATGATGATGATGATGATGATGATGGTAATGATGATGATGATGAATAAGATGATGATGATGATGATGATGGTGGTGGTGGTAGGGGCGGTGGTAATAAAGAGAACAAAATCTATTTCTAACCTCTGTTGTTGAAGTAGTTGAGATCTGTTTGATACCAGCTACTTGAACATTGCCTGACGCATCTTCCCTCAGATCTAAGAAACCACTCGATGGATACAGAAGATCACGGATCATCTCATTGTAGATCTACAGCAAAGAAAATAGGATAAAGGTGTCCATAAATGTGTGTGTATACTAAAATGTTTCATGCTGTAGTTAAATCCACATTTTCCATTTTTTTTTTTTTTTTTACAAGAATATCAATTAATTATCAGACACACGTTTCTATACATTATGCATATGTAAATCACGAAGTTACACGCTTTGAAAGATAATATTGAAACAAAATACAAGACAGTCATGCTTTCATATTCCAACTACAATGTACATGATATAATCCTTCATCGAAGACCATAAAACGTGCAATTTATCAAGCTTACATCACACAACATAATGGGAGATATAGTGACATCACAAAATGAAAACATTCAAAAACTTATCATTATCCTTTCACAGATTCTTGTAAGCCTTCATTCATACGTCTTTTATCAACACCAACATAACATCAGGTTGGACTTCATATTTGAATATCTAGCAGTAATTTTCACAATTATATATGAAAAATAAGAAAATGGAAAATTTGTGTAAAAAACAAAAAGGAGAGTTGTGCACAAAATAATACATTTTGAAGCAAGTTTGCTCATTTAAGCTACAATGTACATGTACAAGTCCCAGAAAAAAAAAAAAGACTTTTCAAAATTGCCATAATGCTCCTATATTATGACCAATTTTGATGAATCTTTATTAAATTGCTCTTCTAATGTTCTTTTTTTTTTTATAGGATTGATTCTTGACTTGGGTTTTGGTTTCCTTAGTTTACGATTCTTTGATTGATGGAGTCTCTCTTACCTCAAGATATGACATGGTAACTGAGAAGATCTTCTCTTCCTTCTTTGATTCCATCTCGGTGAAGAGATCATTAAGAGCCCTGGCCATGATACCTGGTTCATGGTCTGTACCAAGCATTGTGTACGTCTTACCAGCACCTGTATAATGGTAGAATACAAAATCATCATCATCATCATCATCATCATAACAATCATCATCATCATCATCATCATCACAACAATCGTCATCATCATCATCATCATCATCATCATCATCATCATCATCATCATCATCATCATCATCCTACTACTACTACTATCACCATCATCATCACCATCACAAAAATGATGATGACGATCATCATCATCATCATCATCTTCATCATCATCATCTTCATTATCATCATCGCCATCATCATCACCATCATCATCATCATTATCATCATCATCATCATCATCATCATCAGCATTAGCATCATCCTCATCATTATATTCTATCATCAGCATCATTATTTTATAGGTTGCTGGTCCTACTAAATTTGATTTTTCACATAAACACTACCAAAATTTGTCTTCACCAAGACTCTTGGTTACGATCTACATGTATGGGTCCATGTACATGTACATCACAGTCAGGTAAATTGCCAATTGGTCTAAACCCACTTTGACTACTGCCCGTTTGGTCTCGTCCTACATGGTCTAATTCCATTTCGTCTATAACCAGTTTGTCTAATTTCCTTTTGGTCTAATTGTCACTTAGCCTATTTACCATTTTTTCTAATGTCCATTTCATCTAATTACCAATGGTCTAACACCACATTCCTATAACAGACTGGAAATAGGGTACATGCAGGTAATATGGGCACCCTAAGCTCATTTGCCTAATTTGCATAAAATTACAAAATGACACACAGTCTAATCTTTGTTTATATGAATCAATAACTACTGCTCTAACTTTTATTGTGAAGAAAAACAATTATCACCAACCCCCCTGTCTGCAATATTCAAATGTTGACGTCATTACCAATGTGCCGATATTACCTGCATGTGCAGGTAATATGGGCACATGTATTTAATTTATGTTTCAAAAACTATAATGACTCTACCAAGTCTGGAATTTGCATAAAATGTTGAAAATCATTAACTTCAAGACATAATTTGAAATTATAAGACCCTTCAGTAAATCCTTTGACTATATATTTCATTGTTATGTATTTTGTATATTATATCCTTTTTGAATATTATTTAAATATTATTTTCATTATACAAGTCAATATAGGCCTACAATAAGTTATTCATATTAATCATATACTGTGAATATACCCCAAAAAAAATCGTAGCAAAGAGATTGATGCCTCATCCCAATACTAAGTGCCAGAATCATTTCCGCCATTTTGGATGTCCCATATTACCTGCACTGATGTTGCTGTGTCAGGCAAGCATTCAATGCCACATTGCACCCCTTCACTAAAACAAAATGACCTGTACACACTAGTATGATCAAAATGAAACTATAAGCTTACTAAATATATGAAACAATTGAGGTTACCCCCTCAAACACTCTTTCACAATCACATTCTGTGAAATATCAAATTTTACATGAGGGTAAAAAAATGCCGTAAGTTTTACCTACCTTGTTGGTTTTCAGCAATTTTCTCAGAAAATTTCGGCATCAGATGCTCTCACGACGATAATATTTTCGTATACAGTTCATATGAACAACATTATGGTACTTCAGGGCCGTCACCAGCTTTTTTCTAGGGGAGGTGCGTTTCGGAGTCAATATCCATTTTAGGGGGCGAAGCGACTAGGACCGCGTGAGCCTAGCGAGCGAGCAGGGGGGGGGGTATAGGAGGGGGTGTCTCACGGCACTTCTTATACACCATAGAGATTTTTTGTTTTTCGCAATGAAAAAAAGATAATTCCTTTTATGATGGAGGCCTAAACATGTGAGCGCGAAGCCCGAGAGGAGAGCTTTCTGTATAACGACTTTGAAGAAAAAGAATTTCGTTTAACCATTGTTTTGTGCCTTGTTTGCGAGCGCAAAGCGCGAGTCGAAAATTTTGCCTTATAACCACATGAAGGCATTCTATTTTACACATTATTGTGCGACATACTTCTTAATTAACAGGTCTGTTTATAATGTTCTAAATAAATGTCTGTATATCATTTCTGAACGAACGTGATGAAGTCAGTGTATTATGTTTGATCATTGTCTTCTATTTGGCTTGCGAGCGCGAAGCGCGAGCCGGAAATTTTGCCTTATAATGACTTTTTTTTTCTAAGTCCCCCACGAGCTGATAATCACCGCCCTTTAACAAAATGCGAGAGCGCAAGCGAAATTAAATCCTATTTAAGAATGTTCAATATAAATGATTGTAGTCCCTTTCGGGAAATGATAATTCCTTTTTTTAAGCATACCAACACGAAGCGGGGCAAAAGCTTTCAAATAATTATACCTATTTAAAGAAAGAATATTTTGTTTATTAATTGTCTTATTTTTTTTTGGTTGCGAGCGCGAAGCGCGGGCCGCAAATTTGCTATATAACAACATGAAGGCATGGTATTTTACATATATTTTGCCCCTTACTTCTTTTTAAATTCCTTTAGGAGCTGATAACCCCCGCCCTTTGACAAAATTTGAGTGCCAAGCGCGAATGAAAATCACATTGGTTAATAGTCTATAAATTTAATGTTTGTAATCCCTTTCTGAATATGATGATAATTTTGTGAACATACGAGCGCGAAGCGCGAGCGGAAAATCGTACGTAGAGAACTGAAAACGAAGTATTAATCATTGGCTTTTGTTTGTTTTATTTTCAAAGTTTATAGCATACATGCATGCCCAACATTTTTTGTTATAATGACCTGAATGCAGGGCAGTTAAAATAATTTTTGCAACTAACTGACTAAAGCATCTCCTAAAATTGATGATAATTTTTGTAATAGAATTAGACAGAGCGCGCTTGGAAAAAATAAAAATAATGCAATTTCTTTAGGCCAAATTTATTTGTAAGATGTAGGCCTAATCCTTATAGAAAAAAAGTTTCCGGTGTTCGAAACAAGCGGGACTGATTAGTACCTCCCCCCCCGCACCACCGCACCCCCTCCCCTGGCAACGACCATATATATTTTTTGCTCCTCTTTCGCATCCCTCTTTTTTTTCCTCTCTCTTTGTCCTTCTCTTTTTCCTATTTTTTTTTTTTTTGTTTTTGTTTTTTTGTTCTGAAGGGGGGTGCGTTCGCACCCTCCGCACCCCCCCTGGCGACGGCCCTGCTTACTTAGACCGGTCAACGGTCACCGGTGGACGGTCACGACATGATTTGCTTTAGGTGGCCCATATTACCTGCATGTACCCTATGCGAAATATTCATTTGGGAATGCAATTAGACCATTTGAAAATTAGAATCTGTATTTAGACCAAGTAATATTTAGGCCAAATGAGAGTTAGACCAAGTATGTATTAGAGTTTTTAGACCAAACTGTTAATAGCCCATGTGATATTGATAGACAATCAGAGAAATGGACTAACTACATGTAAGTGGATATAAACCACATCACATACCATCACTATCACCATTTCCTATGATCAATTTAATAATGATTGTTCAACTCTCCATATTTCCTTTCATAAACAAAGCTTTAGAATATGAATGAATCTGACATGTTTTGGTAACCATACTACGTTCATGGTATGGACGTCAGAGTGAGTGTTTCTGTAATGACGCAGATGAAACGTACCACCTGCATCTCTGTAAAATGTGGATAAATACTAAATTCAGTTTGGGCCTGAATGGCATGAAGGATGAATAACAATCACCCAGGATAATTCCATAAATGCGACCTGCTTTTTAGAAAGAAAAGAAGGTCACCTGACCTGGACTAACAGGTAAACTCAACATTGAGTAAAAAAATAGAGTGAAATTGCAATCGGATATCTACAAGAATATTTAAAAAGACAAATCTTTAGAGGAACTATCGCAACTACTTTAAATCTGTTTTGATTGAAATGATAGCATACAAAAAAAGCAATGATCATTGAAAAGAATTCTTTCTTTTACAAGTTACCAGTGGATAATGATTTAATGGACGACGCCCACTCATAATCTTTATCATATCAATGTTATTTCTTTTTCTCCATTTGAGGGGGAGAACACATTCAATCCATTAGCTTCCTGGAGAAACATCCTCTCAAGAGTGTTAAACTATTAAGCATGGTGAAATCAGTCACCACATAATGTTTCTATGGGCAACATTGCACATCCACCTGCTCCCAAGATACATAACATTCTCCTGAGAATGTTAACTACATGCACGAGGGTGCCAGCAGGTGTCTAATTGATTCATAGACGTCACAAATACACCCACATGATGAAGTTATAAAGATAAAGAGAGAGAGAAAGAGAGAGGGAGAGAGAGAGGGAGAGAGAGAGATAGAGAGAAATAGAGGGGGAGACAAGGGGAGGGGAGAGAGAAAAGATGCACCAATTTATTGAGTAAAAAAAGAAGCAGAAAAGAGAGATCTAAATGTACAGTGTAGTTTTATAAGGAAGAATGTAAGAGTGCAAGAAGAGAAAAGAAGGAAAGAAAAAAAGATATACGCAGGATACAGCAGATGCGAGCAGAGAGAAAAGAGCAGAGGGTACAAGACTAGGATAAGAAGTGGAAATTTAAAAAGAGGGAGAGGAGAGGGAGAGGAGTGTGAAAGGTGCAAAAAGATGATGCAAGGAGGTCATTAAAAGAGAAGGGAAGAGGGAGAAAGGGGCGAGATCAAAAGAAGGCAGAAGAGAAAGATATGAAAGGAGGATGGAAGATGTACTTAGAGCACAGAGAGAAAGAAGGAAACACAGAGGAGATGACAAATAAAGGAGAAAGGGCAGTCTAAGAGGATAAAGGGAAAGAGAGGATAAAGGGAAAGAGAGGAGGGGAGAAATAGAAAAAAACTTGTAACGGCAGAGCACAAGGAACAGAAGAGACAATGAGAGGCTATAAGCCCTTAGAAACACCAAGGTGGATATATGTATTAAGTGAACAACATCAACCCTACCCCGAGACGCATTTCATGGGGTTAGGACTGAGGGGGCCTTGGTTGGTCGGGTAAACAAAAAGGTGCCCCAAAATTTGAAAAATTTCCTAAAATAGGCACTGTGGGGGTTGACAAAATTTTTGTTTAAAAATCTCAGGGAGGGGTTGGGGGAACGTCCAATAAGTAGCCACGGTCCATAAAATGAAAGCGGGGCCAAACACATTAAAAAAATAAAATAAACCGTTGTCACAAGATGTTGCTAGAGTGAAAAAAAAGTATTCCACCTTTATGACAAAGAGTGTACATAGAGCACAGGAGGGAAGTTGAAAAGAGAAGAGGAGAAACTACCAAGGAAAAAAAGATAGACGAAAAAGCAAGGGAAATGGAAAGAGAGAGATGTAAGATAAGAACATGTTTAATTGGTTTGATTGGCTGATGCCTGATTTCTCCTCCGGCTCAAAGAAAACAACACAGTGGTATGAATGTAGGGTGATGAAGGCATCCCTTCCCGTATCCATGTAAGCCCAGGATCAATATTTAACAGGTGATTTAACAACGACCAAGGATATATATGTTTCAATAACAAACAAGAGCATGATGGAAGCTAAATTGCTTTTCAATTTCAATTTCATAAGCAGATCCATATAAAAACTTTCTGCAGTCCTTTAGTTTTCTTTTCTTTTTCCTTTTTAAAAAATATGTTTAAACATTACTCTTTTCTGGTTACTGAGAGACCGTAAAGTTAACAATTATTTAATATGCTATAGATGAAAATTGAAAAAACTAATGAACAGAACTTTACTATTCATCAATATCATTTTAAAAGATTGTTTTTTTTTTAAATGGGACTGCATAACATATCGTCTGTTGAGAGCCATATGGGCGTTATTGCATCTTAAAGATGTTCCGTTGAGAGCCAGAAGGTCGCTATTGTTGTACAAAGTCAATGGTATTAGCGCCCTTCTGGTTCTCAGCCGACGATACATTGTATATACCAATCATCTCTCAAAGGCTTTGAAAAAAGGGCACAAAATGTATAAATGCATATTAAAAAACTTCAATACTGAACCTATAGAAAACAAGAACTATTTTCCTTAAAGTACTTGGTAAAAGACTAGTTTCATACAGGTTGAAGAATTTGAAAATCATATATCACATTGAGAGAAAATTTTAATTGCTTCAATTAATTATGAGCAATTAATTTCAATTGAAAGATATTCTTACCAGTAGCTCCATAAGCAAAGACGGTAGCATTGTAACCCTCAGTAACACGCTGGATCAGACCCTTTGTTGTCAAATTATACACCTCTTCCTGAAAACACAATTAATAAATTATTTTTCTTCAATTATTTCAGAAATTTAAGAAAGAGGCTTCCATCTTAATTTCGTACACAGAACAGAATTTTCCAAAGGTCTAAAATTGAGTCAGCTTTGCCTTTTCTGATTAGAAAACATTTTCATTTTATATCACTCCTAAACTTTTTATTTGTAAACTTTAACAAACTGAAACTTATCAATTGCAATGTATGATCATTCCATATTGCAAAAAAGCAACCAAAAAAAAATTAACAATATACAGGGCATGAATATTTTCTTCTTTTCCTATCTCGGGGTACTTTATTGCATGGTACCATTCATAGCATACTACATTCTTTTTTAAGAGCCAGTATTTACAGTAGTAAATAATAATAAAAAAAAATAATAATAATTGTAATGGTCATGAATGAATATTGAATAGTGCCAAAAAAAAAAATGCTAATTTATAGTGCATGAATAGTGTGATTTTATATTCTTCTGCACATTGAAAATTTGACTGATTTTCATAAATATTTACATTTTATATGTTATGAACACCTTACAAAGATTTATCAATGGTGTTTCGTTCTTTCTGTCCAATCATTTGTAGAATTTATAGCATTTTGTTGAATATCACCAAGTTTGCAAAAGCTTTATACACTCAAATCAAAATTTACTGCAAATACACAGAATTGCATATACATGTACACATGGTCTCATTTTAATGTACATACACAATGTACATTAAAATGAGAGCACTAACTCTTTCTTAATTTTTTTAAATATAAATGTATACATACATGTACATGTACATGTAAACTTGAAGAAATCATTTCTGTTTTGACTCTCAACATATTCATGTCTTAAAATGTATTTTTAAGATAATTGTATTTGAAACAAATTAATGAGCTCGGCATAGTATACCTGTTACATTCCTGAAACCGCAATTTTGTTTTAAAAGATTTCAATTGGTTAAATATTCCCCATTTGTTATAATTGGCAGACATCAATTCAATCAACTTGCCTGTGACAAGCCATTTAATTTGCAACTCATCAAGGACAGACCAGATGGAGCATAACAAAACACTTTCAACTCAAATTCAATCTAACCCTGGGAATAATTATCCTCTTTTCATGGGCACAATGCAATACCAATCCTGAAACAAAACGTGGTAATATTTACACTGTTTCCATGACAACACGGCCAAGCCAGACAAACACCATGACATGCAATCAAGTTGATTAAAACCAAATGTATGATGAAACAGAACACAAGTTAAGGGCTTTGGAGTTCTAGCAATTAACCTGATCAATAGGCAGTGCTGCACTAGCTCGAGCAATAAATAGTGCGCTATTTGTGATCCGATGAACTAGCCTGATCAGAGGAGATCCGGCTTTGTGGTCAAATATCCCGCTAATTTGGAGGAAATCCCAGCCCGAGTAATCTTAGGCTTTTTTGAAAAATCTTGAGCTGGTTTGCGGTTTCAGCACGAAATAGCGTGCTATTTTGCGTGGTGCTGCACTAACTCGAGCAAAATCCGAAATCGAGCACCTGTGCTTGCATTCATGTACGCTATGGTTATTTACCAGTTGCGCAATACACATCGGCCTGGTTTGTTCAAGGTCAGGTCAGGTCGTTAATGCGAAAGCTAGTGCAGGACCAGTTTCTTCTTTCAGGCTTTTTTCCCAATCCACCATTTAGCGCACTATTTTTGTAGCCCGAGCTAGTGCAGCAGCGCCTATTGATGCAGCAAATCGCAAGTTAATGCTACAGTCACACAGACACTTACGTATAGATACGTTTGTGTTGTTGTAATCTTATTTCATCTTCTATTCTATCATTTCTTATGTACCCGTATTTCATTGTTTTAGTGGATGAACGAAATTATCAATATTTCTACTGCTAACTATGATGGGTAAGCATCCGTGGGGATCCGAAGAAAAGAAAATATTTTTTGGACGCAACCGGACGTAACTCAACGTAAGTGTCTGTGTGACTGTAGCATAAGGGCATTGGAGCTCTGGCAATTAAACTGATCAATATATACATGTACCTGGATTCTATGATTGCTTTGTGTCAAAAGTGGGTGAAACAATGAACTGAAAGTACATGTACATTATAATAATTGGCAATGCCATGTGACCCTATAAAATATACTAACTAATAGTATAGATATATTGACTGCTTGAGGGGCATGGCCGTTTCTAGACTACTCAAGGGAAATTCCGCATCTGCTATAACCCAAGACCGGAGGTCGCGGGTTATGGCAGATTCGGAAGTTCCCGAGAGCAGTTTAGAAACGACCATGTCCCGAAAATAAAAGCAGTCAATATATTGTTTATATGCCGAAAAACAAGGGGATCTAAAAATAACATACATGGTCTAATCATGGATATATAAGAGAGATATCCATGGTCTAATTTAGACTAACTAACTAAATTAGCAACCAAATCGCGCTGCAAATTATGGTATCTGAAATCATCGCATCGCGCAAAGCAGCCTTATGCATGTAAACAAATGGGGATCACACTATGCCCGTTGCTAAGGGGCATCCAGGGTGGCAACGGGCATAAATCCAAGTACTATTGACCAATAAGATGTTTTGGGGGCATGGTTGAAGACATGACCAAGCTTTTGACCAATCAGAGGACAGGATTATTCAACATTCTTAAAGTGAGGTATATAATAGCCAATAACATTTTCAACCCTAACCATGTATCCCCAATAAAAGTTTTAAAATTTGAGTATTAATATTGTTAGAAGAAATGTCTGATATAATAATGACCAAATGCATCTTTAATACAAACATGTACAGTGTACATAACATGTTCATGTAGTGAAAAAAACTTTATTGTAAAAAAGTGACACCCTAATGATTACATACCCCCTACTGAGTTCATACGGTACTGCATGCAAAGAGGTTACATGTACCTCATTGATGTATAAATCTGTATGCAAGTACCACCTACTGTTACACATCTATGTATGTACTGTATGCCACATTTTTTCTTCGTTTCTATATTTGTATGTTTTATTGATTTCATCAATAGGAAAAGGTGAATTATTGTCATTGCCATGAAATAATCAATTTTTCTCAGCAAATCAGCTACATGTACATGTACTATCAGCTTTAATTACAACAATTAAAAACAATGAAATATAAGCGTTAATCTGAATATAACATTATCTAATCAAACTTTAAAACTGATAATCAAACAAAAAAGGAGTATAGGTACATGTTCATAAATGCACTTTTTCCAGGATTCCCACAGAAATTTGAAAACAGAATTCCATGACTTTTCCATGACTAAATTGCTGCTTTCCATGACTTCCTTTCTGGCACGAGTTTCCAAAATCAGACACGTTATGATGGCCTCCACCTCCCCTCACAACCATCCCAGGGTTCCCACAGAAATTTGAAAACAGAATTCCATGACTTTTCCATGACTTTTCACAAATTTTCCAAATTCCCTGACTTTTCCCTGACTTTCCATGACCACAAATATTTCCAGGATTTTCCAGGATTTTCCATGAATGTGGGAAACCTTTTTTTTTCATAACCACAAACCAGAAGGAATTGGTCAACTGAGCCTGGTCAGTTTGTCACGGACGGACATTTTGCAAATTTTCAAAGTTTGACAGCACGTAAAAAGTTAATCATGAGAAATATTAAAATTTTCTGTGTTTTATAGTGAAGGGTAACACTTGATGTGCCAAATGATGGCAAAATTTTGTTGCCATGGATACATGCTAAGAATAGAATCCTTTAAATGCTCAATGTCACGGACGGATGGGATAGAAATGGGTTTCCTTACTTCTCATGACTCTTTTGGCATTTCTATCTAAAATAATTGCCAATGTTAAAAAATAACATATCATACAATAGCCAAGTAATTTTACTTCGCTGCCACGTAAAAATCATTTTGATAAAAGCTCTATTTTTTGATTGACAGCTAAAAACATTTTGTCACGGACGGACATTTTCAGTGTCACAGACGGACATTTGGTTGTCACGGACTGACATCATAGGGAAACTGTTGCAGAAATCAACTTTTCCGTCAAAGAATATTAAAATTCCACGGTAATACAATTCAACAGCCAATCAGAATGAAGGTTTTAAAGTCAAACACGGATCCAGGGGGTCCGACCCCGACCCCCCCCCCCCCACCAAAAAATTAAAAAATTAAAAAAATATTGGAAATAAATAAACAATGCAATGAAATGAAATGAAAAACCCTCAGCTATCTATGGCTGTTATTTAAAGAAGAATTAGACATTTTTTTTTCACACCTACCCCGGTTGTGAACATTTTTAGTGTACATTTTTGCTTGACTGGCGTATCATGCAAAACTTTGGGATGTCCAAAATCTAGTCTTTAAAAAAAATTGGGAAATCCTGGATTTGCGCCTGCATACATGTACATGTATTACATGTGTGTTATTATAGAAAATTTTGATGTGCACGTGGGGGGGGGGGGTTATGAAGATGATTGTGATTTCATGTTATATAATTTGAATGAAATTAAGGGTTTAATTCAAGATAATTACCTGGAGTAATTATAAATAATTAATTTCACCCAAAACCAGTGCAGCTTATTGGATTTAAGTACTGATTTGTCCGTCCGTGACAAAAAATGTCACGGACGGACAAAATTTCAAATTCATATGAAATAAATGCATCACAATTGATAAAAGTATAATTCATACATAGCAAAGGTCTTATAATTGGGAGATAGCTTTGCATGATTTTAATTTCAAACAAGCAATAACAAAGGGAAAAAATACTTTTGTTCAGTTTTTTTGTCACGGATGGACATTTTTTTATCAAAATTTTTAAATTTATCGCACAGAATTATTTCCCCAGTTTATAATTTCTATTTTTTTTTTGTTTTGTTTAGAAATACTTTTAACCTCTCTGAATCAGTAAAGAAAAAAATAAAAAGTTGTGTAGATATTGAACTGAGACTTATTTACTTTTACTGAAAAATGTCCGTCCGTGACATTATTTTTAGGCACCCCCGTCAAAAAATAATATACTTCAAGGTCTTCTCATCATTGCATGTCTCTGAAAATCATATTTTAACAACTTGAGATGTTAGTCTAAATCCTGAAAATACTTTCATCCCCTAAATCTTAATATGAAAATTTCACCCCAGTGCTCACTCTTAACTGACCAGGCTCTACTGGTGAAGTGGAACATTACAGAAAACAATTGATTCTCAACGAAAATATAAAGGACAAGTTGATTAGGGACTAATTATAAAGGTGTAGAGGAAGAAAGATTGAAAAAGAAATGAAAGACAGGGGCCGCGGAGCGATTTTGAAAGTGGAGGGGCTGAGCCATAAGTGGGGGGCTGAACAGGCTAAAAAACACAAATGTATGGTCATTTTTGTACACGTTAGCTGAAAAAAGTGGGGGGGGGGCTGGAGCCCCCCCCCCCCCCCCCCCCCCCCCCGGCTCCAAGGCCCCTGAAAGATAAGAAAGATATTGAGAGACACACAAATATTATCAAACAGTACAGCAAGAGGGGGACAGGAAGGTTTATTTTGGATAAAAACAAATCTTAATTGTATAATAAGACTGTAATATTGTAACAAAAAACCCTACAATTATTTCAAGCCACAAGCTCAAAGTCTGAAAGAAGAAAAATTAGAAAAGAGTACTTTTACACGTTATGTAATAATGAACAATCCTCTCGATGGTTTCCATAGTTACCAAACAAACAAAAAGTCCTTAACATTTTCATCAAATTGTGTTTGGGTGAATATAATAAATCATTCACACACAGATCATCATGCTTTTATTGATTTTCTCCTGAACAAATATGTTGAGGAGTGTTGCCATGGAGACAGCCGCTCAGATGCAGAGACAAAGGGATGAGGGATGGAGTCTTTCATTAATTTTATCTCCAAAATTCATTATTTTGGAGCTAACAATGATGTGGGAGGTGACTCTTTTCTGAGGGAGTTCATATAAAAACACAATTTAATTCCAAACCTACGTTTATTGATTTACTATTACCATTTTTTTTAATACAATCTGTGTCAAATAAAATGGTACAAGTGGAAAACATTTTTTTATAGTATGAAGATTAATCTTTTTGAGATATGACTAGTTTTCTACAATTTTGAAATATCCATTTTTCGCACGCCGTCCCATGCCTTTGTGTAGGTTTCGCATAATGGCAATGAATTCAGTGCTCCAGAACAATAGAAGCGTGCAATTTCGATTTGTTCCTCGTTGCACAAAATTTAGCATAACTTTTGTTTACTGATAGCAAATTATACAGAACAAAGCGCATCAGCAAGGAAAACTATTTGGCTTTAATTTGGTACCACACACACACATTATTTGAAAATATTTCACACCTAAATTATTTTTCCCCGGACTGTACCATTTTTTTGACACAGACTGTATAGTTTAAGTAAAAAAAGAAAAAAGTAAGATATATAATATACAATATTGTTGTAACGGGTCAGGCTCAACTAGCACTTGTGCTATTATCTGACTCCTTTTACCAGTAAATGTTAATATTGCTATATGAAATGTATTGTACTGTTTTTCATGCTGTTGTTGGTAAATAAATCAAATCAAATCAAATCAAATAAGGCTAGATCTATGCAGTTTTCTGGCAAACTTATTTGTGTAAAAAATGTGACTGTGTGTACTTTTTTTTTTTTTTTTTTTTTTTTTTGGGGGGGGGGGTAAACTACAATATTTATTTGAAAGATGGAAAAAAAAGAGCACAAAGCATTTGATGAAATAGTTATCTAGTATACATGTATGTAAATCTTTAAACATATTTCAGTTTTGACTAACTTCCTACAGATTTCTTTAAAAAACAATTCTATTGAATTTTTTAATTATAAATTTTTACAATTAAAGAAGACTCAAGACTTCCTTACAGCATTATTGATCATCAAACTTAATTAATTCTCCCATGTCTAGCAAATATAGGTCTGAATAAAAGCAGCAAATTTTCTACTCTCTCCCTGTATGTTTACCCACTTCATCAGTGTATATATCAAACATATTGACAAAGAAACAGATGTGTGAAGCAGATGTGAAAGGAGTATTAATCAAACTTTATAGCCAAGTCAAACCAGTGTAAAAGACTCCAAACCAACCACTCGCTTGCCATTCATGGTAATGTAATACTTTTTTTTAGTTTGGTGTCAATTTGGGGTTGGTTTCACCAGTGTGACTTGGCTATTAATATGTGATGCATCACATCAAAATCAGACACAAGTCGCCAAGCAAATTAAAGCACAGTGTCAAGGAAATCGGCAAAATCATCAAAACTGTCTTATTTAGGGGAAAATATTTCTTGATTTTCTGAATTTTTAATGTTTCTTTTATGATCTGTAAAAAAGATGAATAGAAATGATTAGGGGAAAGCCTTTAAAAATGGATTGTTTTGTTGGGATCTTTGACTCTTTTCTGGTGACTTGTATCTGATTTTGATATGATGGGTCACATATGAAAGCCATAAGGGTATTAAAGCCCAATCTTGAGCTCTTGTAATATTAACAGAAATCACAAGAGAAACTGTCTGATAAACAAGTGTTTGTTTGACATATACATGTTTGAAAGTAAAAAACTGCTTCAATTATAAATAATCACTGGTAACTTGCTGAATCTCACCCATTTATTAAAAACTACAAATCTCTTTGGAACATACATGTGTGGTCAGCAAACTGTATGGACTCTGCCAGCCAGCTATAAACACATTTTTCTTTATAAGTAGTAGTCACACAAAGTTTGCACCTTCACAATGTCACACTTGGAGCACCTTTTGTGCAACTTTGCACTTAAAATCTGCATTTCAAATGGTGGAATCCTGCATCTTTTTAGATGCAAAGTTGCACCTTCAAAGGTGCTCCCATTGTGATATTGTCGGCACCAACAAACGTAGAGGGCAACAACAGCTTCGCGTGTTGCTCTAAGGAAGGCCAACTGCCTACGCGCATTTAGCTGACATTCGCGCACAGTTTTGTAGGCATGCCAACAAAACCAAACGCAGATTCAATACTATGACAAACTGACAGCGATGTGAAGACAAAATTAATCATTATAGCAAGTTGTGATACAAATTAGTCATTTAAAAAATTGAGTATGTAAGATATGATTATGTGCAAAATAAATTTACATTTTAAACCTTACAAATTACATTTTAAGAATCTGCAATCTTTATCAAGTAATACTTTGTTGTTATTAGCGATTTTACCAGGTTGCTACTTTCAGATGGTTTTTGCCGAGACGTTTTTGTGACCCTCGCGTTGCATGTCGGGATTGTCACAAGCCGCCCAAAGTCTACCTCAGCTGTTCGCTGTGCTCAACTTGTACTGGTCGCGTAGCCAGCGCGTACAGTTAGGATGGTAGAGGCGCAGTGCAGCTAAGACGCTTTGACGACTAGCTCAGTTGATGTGCTGTCCTTGTCATTAGCTTTCTTTTTGTTTTTTTAATATAAAAAATGTATCTTTATTTTTAGATTTTTTTTCACATTAAAAAATATATAATGGTAGTTTAAATATATTGCTACATAAAATAGGATTGGATGTAATATCAAATAAGTAAATTATATTTATAAAAATCTGTATCTGTTTGTCCTTCATCAAATCTACAAAGTACTGTAACGGCCGCCCAAAGTTTTTTCTT
This sequence comes from Paracentrotus lividus, assembly GCA_940671915.1. Classification (NCBI taxonomy): domain Eukaryota; kingdom Metazoa; phylum Echinodermata; class Echinoidea; order Camarodonta; family Echinidae; genus Paracentrotus; species Paracentrotus lividus. Next base: position 40,574,250 of record CALNVZ010003430.1, on the reverse strand, counting down.
GGTCACAAAAAATCAGCGGAGTTGGCCTTCCTTAGAGCAACTGGCGAAGCTGTTGACGCCCTCAACGTTCGTTGGTCGGCACCTTTAAAGGTGATAAATATTTCTTTGAGTGTATTGGAAGACTTAAGTTATTTGTTGTTTGAGCATTCAGTGTGAGTTTATGGAGTAATAATATGTGTGTGCTTTTTTAAAAAATTTTTTTAAACCCAAATTTATGTAGAATTGAATACAGAGGATTTTTGTCGGTTAAGCAATTTAGCAAAACTCTTATGATATTACATACATGTACATGTAGGTTGTGCATATATTGATATGTGACAGATGGGCAGATGTATTGATTGCCATCTGAACTAAACTTAATAATTCCTTGTATACAATGTGTAGCTATGTAATATGCTATGTGTACATTACATGAATGTCATGTAGTATATTACCCTGTACAGCCTTTCCTATACCATGTGAAATTAAAACAAAAATGCTTCGGGATCACAATTTCAATTTTGGGCTTCACAATAATATCTCCTATTTATCTTGCAGCTAAACATCTGTGGCAAAAGTTGAAAAATATATTCAGGTTTGTATAATTTGTGGCCATTCTTTCAAAGATACTGATTTCAGCTAAGTTAATTAAGGAATATTTCTAACAGCTATTAAAAGAAAGTTTAAAAGTGAGTTGGTCCAAGCATGAAGCTGTAAAATGTACAAGTATTACATACTACATACATGTAAAAATGAAAAAAATGAGCAAAGAAAATGGGGTACCATCAGGATTCATACCAGAGACCTACTGATTACTAGTCAGGTACTCTACCAGTTGAGCTATAGTAAACCAACACTTGGTCCCTTGTTCAAATCCATTAACATCTTACATGTAATTGAATTAAAGCCATAAACATGTAGCTTTTGGTATACCTGACATACAGACTACCTAAACTACGTACCAAAGGATAACGCATAAAGGTGCAACATTTTTTTTTTCAGGCACGCAGCGTACGGTATAAAGGTACATGTGAGGTGCATACATGCCAAGTCTCACGCATCTTGCGTGAGAATCACGCATTTCGGGTCCGTCTCACGATCTCACGCAGAACACCCCATTTCTCACGCAAAATGAGAAAAAGTAGCATTATTATAGATTTTTTTACCCTTTTGGAGCCTCAAAACCCTAAATATCGGCAGTTTTGTCGTGTATCAATTGCAAGTGTGATGTTTTCAAGCAGGCGATCGTTATATGCGAGATAGCTTACTACGTGAAACGTGTGTAGCGTGCGCGCGCCTCTTTTGTGTACAAATTACTACTGCGCGCGCGCACATGTGGTAACGCGCGCCGCGTGCGCACCGCTTTCAAACACGATGTGAATGATCTCACGCAAATTTTTTTTTGGGACGTGGCATGTCTGGAGGTGCTTGCTCTTTCGCTAAATCCAAGTAAGATATAAGGAATTGCAGGGTTTTGACCACAGCCAGCAAGCTGCGAACATGCAAACAGCCAAACCCCAAAACTGGTTGTCGATAATCTTGAGTAGTGGTTAAGATGAAAAATTCAATTATATAGTTTCCTTTCAGATTCACAGCAAAGCTCATGCATTATTATACTGTATAATTTGCAAGAAATTGTGTAATTTTAGAGAAAAACACAAATGCCCATAACAATTTTTGGCCCAACTTTGACCTGACTGCTCACATATGGCATGCTGTGTGTACATGTATTCATGTGCAGAGACTTCAGGTATTAGATTACAGGATACTGTGAGTCTCAACTTAACAAAGCTTTTTTCCATATTTAATCTAAATTTCGTCTGAAATCATCCATGAAACGTGCATGTAAGCATATTTGCTTTACATGTTGGTTCATACATGTATTGTAAATTGAAGATGCTAGTACTAGATGTTCGTATGTTACATTTTGGTCCTCTGTTACATTTATGTAACAATGTGTCGTGTTCATCCAAGCGTAAAGACATACCACACAAAAATGGTACCAGAAGATGCGGGAGGAGTTACTCTTTCGGAATATGTAAAATAATTGAAGATGCTAGTACTAGATGTTCGTATGTTACATTTTTACCCTCTGTTTCTCAAAACTGATTTGATGTATTAACATCTAGTACTAGCATCTTAAATTGAGAAGCATCAGAATTGCTTCATTTCAAAGTTGAGCTACATGTATGAAATGATGATAACTACTGTATACCTGTGTACTGGTCTCATCAAAGGCCTTGTCAAAGACATAATGCTTCTCTCTAGATCTCTTAGCCCTTAACACATCATCAGGATCGTCTGTAGGATCTCTCAAGATTACCACCTGTGAAAGACAAATCATTTCAATAAAAGAAATTTTATACATATTCTTTTTAAAACAAAATTCATGAAAGTGGAAAATGAAAATGGCAATGCCTGTAAATGTTATTTCACATCTTCACAATTTTACCAGAGGTTAATATTTATGTATATTCCATGTATTTCTCTTAGTGACACATGAACATGTATTATTTAATTTAGTTAACTACAGTTTGAGTTGTTTTGTGTAATTATCTGTGGTTTTTATGTATAACAAAATTGTTTTATTTTAAAGATAGTTACCGACTTTCTACATGAATCTCCCCCCTCCCTATCTCTGTCCCTCTATTTCTCCATTTCCCATTGTATCCTTTATTATTTTCAAGTGAGCAATGCATTTTTTAACAAAATTGATTTTTCTTTCTTCACATAATGAACACAATTCACATTTAATTGTATCTAAATTTGTCTTTACAAAAAAAATCCCATCAATCATCTACATGTACCTTTCACATAATAAGTAAACGACACATTTTAACTATTATATATTTTTAATGTATAAAATTGATCTCTCTTCTTTATTTTGAATATCAATTTCATTATAATTCTCACAGACTGTAATTTGCTTTACATCTTTGTTAACAAAAAAAAGAAATAATTTCATTAATCTTCTGGCACGCAACACGCATATTATATGTAATTACGTGTTCATGTAGAACGTACATATAAAACCAACCTGACAAAAGAAATAAATTTCTGAATAATCAAGTTTTTTTTTTCACTAGTGTCCCTTTCAAATAGCATTCAATGTTTTATTTATGATACAATTAATCTTTAGTATATCACTTGCACTTCCAAATATAGATTTCATATTAAAGGTGAATCCTTGAAAGTAAATTAAAAATTATTTTGCATTGCATCACAAATCATCAGTCTCCCCATATGTTGTAATATGACCTATTAAAGAGCTTTCATCTCTACATACTTTCATCACTGATCATATTTTCACTGTATTAATAAACTCATTAATAAGCAGTTCATGTCCCCATCAAATGGCAATCAATGTTTTATTTATGGTATACAATTCATCTTTTGTATATCAACTGCACTTCCCGTAATATATTTCATTTTAAAGGGGAATCCTTAAAAGTAAATTAAAAATTATTTTGCATTGCATCACAAATCATCAGTCTCCCCATATGTTGTAATACCTATTAAAGAGCTTTCATCTCTACATACGAACATCGCACATGAAATGACATCACTTTCATCACTGATCATATTTTCACAAAGTATTAATAAACTCATTAATAAGCAGAGTGATACAAAATGTATCTACTCTCCAGTGATTCATATATCATTCCACCATTATTGCCTTGTGATCACACATAAAATGACATCACTTTCATCAATGGTCAAATTTTCACAAACTATTAATAAACTCATTAATAAGGAGAGTGATATTGTCTCTACTCTCCAGTGACTCATTTATAATATTGAATCATGCCACCATTAAAAGTTGCCTTTTGATTCATTAAAAAACCTGAGAGCTTTCATCTCTACATTATCACAATATGAAATGACATCACTTTTGGTCATATTTTCACAAACTATTAGTATTAATAAACTCATTAATAAGCAAGGTGATATAGTCTCTACTCTCCAGTGACTCATTTATAATATTGAATCATGCCACCATTAAAAGTTGCCTTTTGATTCGTTAGAAAACCTAAGAGCTTTCATCTGTACATCATCACACATGTAATGACATCACTTTTGGTCATATTTTCACAAACTATTGGTACATGTATTAATAAACTCATTAACAAGTGCACAGTGATATAGTCTCTCCAGTAATTCATTTATAATTAATCATGCCACCATTAAAAGTTGCCTTGTGAGTCATTAGAATATCTTTTTCAAAGGCACCACTTAAGGTTCAGTATTAACCGGTACTCCTAAAATAGACAAATAACACAAAATGAATCACTCTCAGGGTCATATACGTTTCCTTTGTTTCTCCATTGATATGCAAACATGTTCACATCTAATTCTGATTGTAAATGGCTTCATGTCCTTATGATTTGTGCATCATACATGTAGGCCTATGTACATGTATACATAGTTTGTCAGTTTGTGTGTTGCCATTTTTTATTATTATTATTATTATTTTAATACACATGTAATCACACAATTCTGACATATCTGAAAAATTAAAATAAAAAGAGGATACATGTACATGTACATTTTTGTTTGTGTGTATAATATACTGTAAGCGCTTTGGTCTTAACAGGTAAAGCGCTTTATTAGAAACCTGTATTATTATTATTATTATTATTATAATAATTATAGACCGAATCTTTGTTGGAAATTGCGGATGAATTTAAATCACAAGATTCTATATAAATCTGGAAAATGGAAACTCGGGGGGGGGGGAGGATATAATAGAAATTATATCTTTGTTAGTAATCGCAAAATGGTGAACATGATATTCATTTGCAAAAACCCAGGGACGAATCTAATCAACATGATTCTATTCTGGAAAACTCGGGGGGGGAGGATATAATAGAAATTATATCTTTGTTGGTAATCGCAAAATGGTGAACATGATTTTCATTTGCAAATACCCGGGACGATCTAATCACACACTCCTAATATCTGGAAAACTTGAGGGGGGTATAATAAAAATTATATCTTTGTGTGGTAATCGTAAATGGTGAACATGATTTTCATTTGCAAAACTTAGGGACGAATCTAATCACACGATTCTAATATCTGGAAAACTTGAGGGGGATAATAAAAATTATATCTTGTTGGTAATCGCAAAAATGTGGAACATGATCTTCATTTGCAAAAACCCAGGGACGAATCTAATCACACGATTCTAATATCCGCAAACTCGGGGGGGGGGGTATAATAAAAATATATCTTTTTGTTGTAATCGCAAAATGGTGAACATGATTTTCATTTGCAAAAACCCAGGGACGAACTAATCGATCTAGGAAAACTCGGGGGGGGGGGGGAGGGGAGGATATAATAGAAATTATATTCTTTGTTGGTAATCGCAAAATGGTGAACATGATTTTCATTTGCAAAAACCCAGGGACGAATCTAATACATACGATTCTAAATCTGGAAAACTCGGGGGGGGGGCAGGGGGGAGGATATAATAGAAATTATATCTTTGTTGGTAATCGCAAAATGGTGAACATGATTTCCATTTGCAAAAACCAGGGACGAATCTAATCACATGATTCAGTATCTGGAAACCCGGGGGGGGGAAGGATATAATAGAAATTATATATCTGTTGGTAATCGCAAAATGGTGAACATGATTTTCATTTGCAAAACCTAGTGACGAATCTAATCCCACGATTCTATCTGGAAGATGGAAACTGGGGGGGGGAGGAATATAATAAAATTATATCTTTGTTGTAAATCGCAAAATGGTGAACATGATTTTCATTTGCAAAAACCCAGGGACAAATCTAATCACACGATTCTATATCTGGAAAACTTGGGTGGGAGGGAAGGATATATTAAATAGAAATTATATCTTTGTTGGTAATCGCAAAACGGTGAACATGATTTTCATTTGGAAAAAACCCAGGGACGAATGTAACCACACGATTCTAATATCTGGAAAACTCAGATGGGGGGGATATAATAAAAATGATATCTTTGCTGGTTAATCGCAAAATGGTGAACATGATTTGCATTTGCAACTTAGACCCAGGGACAAATCTAATCACACGATTCTATATCTGGAAAACTTGGGGGGGAGGATATAATAGAAATTATGTCTCTGTTGGTAATCGCAAAATGGTGAACATGATTTTCATTTGCAAAAACCCAGGGACGAATCTAATATCGGGTAAACTCGGGGGGATATAATAACATTTATATCTTTGTTAGTAATCGCAAAATGGTGAACATGATTTTCATTTGCAAAGACCCAGGAACGAATTACAGCATGTTGCGACACAAGCATGAACAATCAAAAAGTAATTTTAAAACCACAATACCGTACAAATTTATGTACAACTTTAATAAAGCATGCTGGTGGGTACAAAAGCATTTTGTTCATGGCCATCTGTACTTGTTTTTTGTACATCTCTTGCACTGAATTGACAGATCGACCTGAAGCTATTTTCATACTTGATTAAAAAGGATGAAAGGCTTGTGTCATTGTTACCTAGTGATCTCCGATCGATTGCCTAACGGGCATTACTTACAGAGCTGACCATCGGACTGACCAGGTCCACTCTGCCCTTCTCTGACCGAAGGAAGTAACTGACAATTGCACAAATTTCACACTGGACCCACTCAAGACCCTCAAAGTCCTTTAAAACTACACATACATGTACATGTACCTGCTCATTATGAAAATATAACACATGGATGACCAATGCCTTTTCCATCCTCCAAATTTCATGTTTACCAGTGTTTTTCCCCATGAAGTTTTCACAAATTTTTATTGTGAGTTGCTTCCTTTTGTCATTGGAGGGCAGCATAGTGGTGGACAAAATGAGGATCAGGTAAAAATCAATTGCATTCCTTTGAGTGGTTGTAAGGACTTATTGACCGACCATTGCAAAGATGGCTGACAACTGACAAGTGCTGTGTAATTGCCAGGTCCAGGCACTTGTTCAAATGGTGTACAATGTACATGTATGCACCTGGCTATTGACCCTTTTTGCTATTTTTCATCAAGAGTAAGTTTTTTTTTACCCTCTACACATGACATTAAAAGGTTGACTGTCACTGCAAATTTACTTCTTTTTTTTTTTTTACATTTCTGTCACACATACGAAAGGTGACCAAGAGCCTCTTGCATAAAAATCACAGTTTCAATAAATCCAGAAATCTCTAAAAAAATCTGCATTTTTGGCATGACCTAAATGCATGACACAAACAATATTTTTCTTTTTAAAGGTTTGTGGTAAAACTCTTTTGGGAATGCTTAGTTGGAACATTGTTTCAATTTGGGGCAAGTCCACACTATTTGTTCCCGAGATGGTGATTTTTCGAAGTGTGTCAGTGGGTTTGTAAAGGTACATACATAATGTGTCATACACATACATGTATATCACCATAAAGGGTATGAAATGAACTTAATGCAAATGAGGTCAAAAAGTCATTTCAAGGTCATATGATGTCACAAGGCTCATTAATATTCATGAAAAAATTATAAAATGCATTAAAAAATGATATGTTCAACCTTTTAAATAAGAGGTTTGTCATAGGAGTACAACCAAAAAATATGCATTTTCTGTTTTTATATTTTCTTGGCTAACTCTGGTGAAAATATCACGAACCTAGCACATATACATGTAGCTTTCCATATTTTTAGACTTAAAATATTCAGGTCTCAGAAATAGTCTCACAAAAGTTACTGAGCTGATGTAAAATCATACATTTTTATTACCCATCCTCCCACCTTATAAAATGAAACAAAATAAGTTTTTCTTACATTTGTGTTTTGTATTATGTTTCTTTGTTTTATCAGAGGGATTTTCTTTAACAAAAGATGTTGCTACGCCTTGGCTACACCAATTGTTTAATAAAAAATATTACAGGGAATAATTGTCCCGTGTGTTACTGTCCCATTTGTTACCTGACATAGTTTTTAAAACTTGAACTTTGCCAGAAAACTTGAAGTTGTATTAACGTTAAAATATGTCCTTACAATGTTTATTACATGTTTAAGAGGATATGACTCTGCAAATTTAGATCTACCTTTTAAATTCAGAGTTATATGTGAACAAAGTCAAAATTTGAAAACACCATTTTTTTTTGCGGACCCGTTTGTTATCGACGAATAAATGATCATAAATTAATTATGAATAGATTTATTACAACTATTTTTTATGTTTTTGTTGAACATTCTTAGTACCTTCAGGAACATACCAAAGGATTGAGATTTCATTTAAGATTTTTTGAACAAGCACTATTTTGGGCTCTGAATTTCCTGTTGTTACCACGCAAAATAGCTTGGACTTGCCCTTTGAAAGAAATGAATCTCTTTAAATATCCTGGTAAATGTGATAAGTTTCATTGCAAAATTAGGCCCTACAAATACTCATCCTTCTTGCCATGATGTACATTTACAATGGTTGTATTCCTTGTTAACCTCAGGAATTCAATGGCTTCCAAACCAAGACAAGTTTTTCATTATGTCTGCAAAGTAATAATCATTGGATTAAGGATTGGGCTAGGTCAAACTTGAATGGGGCTGCCCACTACCTGCTCAACATGAATGCTCTATTGATCAAGCCAAGGCTCTACATGGACAATGTAACCAGTTCAATGATCTCCCAATCTCAAGGTTCAGAGCACTTTTACACAAAAGAACCATCATCATTGCCACATTGTCTTTTAATCCTTTCAGTAACATTGACTTTGGAGGTGTGCAGTATCCCAATGAGCTTCTGACTTCTTGGTGATAAGAGGGTTAACTTCAATAGAAAATAGGGTTAACAAGGATCTAAGGATTGAGATTTGACAATCAATAAAGGAAGCTTTACTGGATCAGAGGGGATTTAGGATCTCCAAGATTATGTATGAAATATAGGGCCTACATGAACATGTAATGGGAGAAAAAGCTCAAGATACAGGCAGCAAACCATTAGAGAAGGAAGAAAACTGAGCTGGAACTGGAAACCTGACTGCTGAGCCTACAGCATTTTTCCAGAATCTCGGGTAAAGGTAAAGTAAAGGTGAATAATTACTTTTTTAAAACCAAGTTTACGAATACAGATAGATTCTTTCCCATTTCTATCTCATCCACTTATTATCTCCATGTACAAATGTAATACAACATTGGTCTTTTTTTCAATGACAAATTACATTACCATGTGAATAGAATCCCCCTTCTCAATTTGCTGGTAATTATACAGTACAATGTAAATAATTCCAATGTCTCAAGTTCTCTCAAAGTGCTCACAGAGAGTACAGACCTCTCATCATATTGAAACACCAATCAATCAACTTACATGTAGGACATTCCACAGTCCCTACTTCACAGTAGTCATAGTGATCAATACATGTACGTGCATCAAACTACATCCATAATTTGCATTTAATATTGAATATTTGATTAAGTGCTGAAAGTGATAAAAGAGCAGTGCAAATGACTAATAAAGTTTGAATTAACGAGCAGAGTATAACCCTGTTGAGGTTTGCTCTTCACGCACACTTTTTTATGTGCATACTACAGTGTTCGTCCATATAATGTTGTATGGCTTACATGTAGGTCAAAAGTGTATCCATGAACAAAAACTGCGGATTGTTCAATCATCATTATACACTATACTGTACGTACAGTACATGTATATGGTCGTGTGTTATGAACTCGCCACCCAAATAGGGTGGTGCTCTTACGCTTTTTGTTATTTTTCAGCATTAATTTGTCAATATTTTCCAAAGTAAGAAAGTTTATGTAACAAATTTGATCTCATTTTGAAGCTACATTACTGTGCTAGCTCCCTGTGAAGTTTCATTGTTCTAGGTAACATTCTGGTGGAGTTACAATGGTTTAAGTTTGGGACAGTAGGGGTGGTGCTGTACAAAGTCAATGGGAAGTTTTACAAAAAAAAACAAATAACAGAATTTATTACATATATTGTGGGCCAATAAAATTTAAAATTGTTCCTTTCTTTCATTATCGTTATGTCCAATCGAAACGTTGAAAGTACATGATAATAATACTCTACAAATAGAAAAAAAAATGACATTTTACTTAAAATTATCAACAAATATAGCTGTTTCAACAACAGCAAAAACAATATTTTAGACGCATTCAAATTGGAAATGGTAACAAGGAATTCAATAATCGGATAGAATTATGAACTGGGTTTATTTGATTCTGAAATGCGTAACCATACTTTTGAATTAATCAACACTGCTGCCTTTTTTAAAGTAAGTCAAATGTTATAGAGTTCAATTGAGTTGTACTTTTGTAATTTTTTTAATGTTTGCAATGTTAAGGCAATAATTTATGATATAAAATGATTTAGATAGATGGAGAGCTTGGATGACAGCATACCATTTATTGAATTCATATATTAAGGTACAATAAGATCAACAATAAATGGGTTATAAATCACAAGTCCTTTCTCGCTCTCAAGTGAGAATAACATTGATCAAATACTTACACTATCTTCCACAGCATGAGCCACTAGATCAGAGCCTCTTTCTGTCTCCATAGGGGTCAATGGCCGGATCCGAAGGGCAACCTATGTCATAGAAAAGTGATAAATGGTTGGTTTCTACTTCTTATTTTGTTTTCTTTTAATTAAAGTTCCATATAAAAAATTATGTCTTACAATGTATGTACTTAATAACAAAAATTGGTCAAACCCAAGACGATTTAAAAAAAAATTTAGTTCAAAAAAGGAAAATGATACACGTTTGATTCACAGTCTATTAAAATTTGCTTCAACCAATTTAACTTAGGACCTACTTTGTACATCATGAAATACATATATTTATATTAAGTATTTACCTCCATTGATCCTTGTGGAGAGGCCTTTACAAAGTTCAGAACTACATATATTTTTATGATATTTTAAAACGAATCGGGCAATTAAAAACAAAATCAAACAAGGTACTCATGTACAAAATGATTGAATTTTTCATAAATATATAGAAAAGGGTTCTAATGACAGATCAACATCATGATTTTTAAAGTCTGTAAAATATTTTGTCTAAAAAATAGAAATTTCTAAATTAGAGATACCTAGTAACCTACTGATTTATAAAAATGTGTCTTACACATAGGGGTGTAGATAAAACAATATGTCCAACTTGACTGTCTTTTTTTTTTTCTTTTTCAGATGATCAACCATGTTGTAAGACTAGTAATAAAATCATACCTACAATATATTATACATGTACAATCCTTGCTCTCTAATTATAAACATGTTTGTCCTAAATTATTTTAGAAGGCCAGGTCCAGAATAGGAAATATTTTACTGCACATTCACAACTCTTTGATAAAAGACATACATCTTGGGAGGATTTTATTGATATGTGTATCGTAGATATGGATGAAAAAACAAAGACAAGAGACCAAAAACTTCCTTGGGTAAATATAAAATAGTACAATTTATAATATGCAATAAATGCACAGATGATAAAGGCCTACACAATATTTTAAAAAGCATCTTAAACATTTATTAACAGGAGTAAAATCATAAATTATAATATAACGATAAACAAATAAATATTAACACAACTAAATACATATAAAACATCAGAAAAATAAGTTGAGGACACAGTCAATGAGCCAATTAAATTAATATAAGGCTACAGTATTCAGATTGAAAGCTTCAAAAATATTTAGTCTTCTAGACCCTAGACTGTTATGTTAGATTTTTTTTTTTTTATTACAAAACTCAACTCACCATCAATTGGTTTTCCTTCCATTCACTTTTGCTAGCCATTCTGAATGACTAGCATGCGGTTTCTCAAAAGAAACAAATTCTTTCCATTCAAATGTTTAATATATTGTCCAGGTTACTGTCATTGTTGTTAGGAGTAACTTCTTTTCCGAAGTTACACTCCATGGTCCATGCACAATTACTTTCCTGTAGAATGACACCCATTATGGTGATAAACACGATCGGGGAGTTTCCGGGGACAGGTTCTTCCGTTGCCGCTCACGGCTTTGCGGGCATCTCCATTTTGCCAGCTACGCCATAACTTCGCGTTTTATCGACACTGTTTGTGAGAAAAATACAAATAAAATTATATTACGATATACTGCACCAAATTCCTTCTTATATCTTAAATCTCTGGGATATCTATCAAATCATCAGAACGATATAATTTATGTAGAAAACACAAATAAAACACGAACATATGATATGCAGTCTGAAGGCCGAGACTTGCTCTGCCTATGCATATCACCCGCCGCGCCTAGGAGCACCAGTGCCGGAGCTCCAGCGCTAGAGGAGCTCCATCGCTGCGCTAGCCGAGTAGCAGCTCAAGAAATGCTCGCCGTTCTCACCTCTGCATGAAATTGTCAACCTCTCAAGTTATATGAATAATAATGTCAAAATATTCACATACCTAATAGTTGAAAAATAATGGAAGCTGATCGTCCTACTGATGGTCAGATATTACATTTTTCCGGCTCGATCGTGTTTATGTCCTTCGGAATTCGTTCGATGATAAGTTGTGGTTTCCGCGTGTGCGGTGCTGATTAGGAAACGCGTACGTACGAGTACGTAACACAGGCTGTTTGTTTACTTGCTGCGCAGCTCATTTGATCTATGACTATGTCGGCCTACTTCAATTGTATTTTCTCTTAATTCCATAATTCAGGATGATTTCAAGTGTTATTCCAAACATATTTGTCAACTAGGATCTAATAAAAAATAAGCTTTCTTACAGTTTAACTTCACAATTACTGCCAAAATACGGAATCAATGAAGGATTACGTAATCCACACTGTCATGACAACTGTATACAAAAATGCGTGCGTGCGTGAAAGGGTTTGGCAAACTACATGTGATATGTTATCGCCAGCTAGCGAGATCGAGAGAGATCGGCAGTGCACAAATTGCATGGGGTGCTGTGATTCACTTGCTCTAAAATATTCCACTTATCAAAATTACTTCGGTATGATGCGATTATTGCAGATTATAGACAACAATCCAACATAGCAGTTTCATTTAAAAAATTAAAATGTTTATGTTGAAATTGTTGATTCAGGACTTGCAAGTGCCTTCAAGAGTAAGGAGTTGGGACCATTAAAAGACCTTCAAACTCTTAGCTTAAACGTGATGTTTTGAAGAAATTGAATGCTATTCTATTTATTGATCTTGGAAGAAAGTCACGTAGGCAATACCATGCCCGAGTCTCCCTAATATCTCTTACCATTTTGAATATTGGCTTGGCTCCACAAAAGTTTTAGTGCGTTTGGGGAAAATCGAAGTGATTTGAAGAATTACCTAATTACATGCGTGGATCAAGAAAGGGATATACGGAGAGAGAGAAGAAGAAAATAACATAAATAACATGAATACCTCATATCTAGAAATTTAAAATCGATCTTAATATTGATGAGAACATCCCCAGATGTTTTAATACAATACAAATATAATTAACAACGTTCTTGTTATTTTTATATATATATTTTTTTTTGCTCTCTCTCTTCCATTTTTCTATTTTTTTTTTGTTTATGATTATTGTTTGCAATAATCTTACATAGACTGTATATTGGTTTTGATTGTTTTAATAAAACATAATTAAGAATAAAATTCCTCTGAAGGAGAGTAAATACAGCGTGTGGAATGCCAGGCGTGCGTTAGAATTTGCATGCCGCGGTGGAATGAAGTGAAATGTAATTGACAGATTAAATAAATAATATGGAGAGAGTGTGTTGTTTGTCAGAGCTAACATGGACAATCTGTTCCTCTCCAAACTGTACCCTAAAAGGTATTTGGTGCACCCTCTCAATAGTACAAGGATGCATCTTTTTAAAAAGGTCCACAGGCTAAATTCATGATAAAGATGCAAAGTTGACCATGATAGTTTGAGAGAGATCGTTCGACCCCTTCCCCTCCACCAACGGTGTCGATTTGTTTTGGCGATTGGGGGGGGGGATGATCGTCGATATTCCTCTTTCCTCAATGTGACACATACGATGGTATATATGATCGCAGTGTCCATTGTTGGGGGCCGCATGTTGTATATTGTTGAGGGGGGGGTGAATGTTTGTATATGTTTGTACATGCATATAAATATTAAAATGTATTGTATAATGCGAGCGCGAAGCGCGAGCTGAAATTTTCTCAATAATAGTGACATAAAATGGGGCATTTGTAGCATAATTCGAGCGCGAAACGAGGAAGGGGCTTTAACTGGTTTGGTAAAGGGGGACCATGATGATGTAATGGCTACAGATAATACACACATGCATGCATGTCAGTATCCACTAGTACATATTTTCAAATTCTTTATGCGAGCGCGAAGCGCGAGCTAAAATTTTCTCAATCAATAGTGACATGAAATGGACATATATTGTAGAATAATGCTAACGCGAAACGGGAAGGGGCTATTCTTTTAAGGGCCCATGTAATTCTATAGATTACACAACACCGCACATTATTACGCATATGAGTACTAGTACATCGTCGAATTTATAGGGCTGTAATGCGAGCGCGAAGCGCGAGCTTAAAATTTCTCAAAAATATTCAACTGAAACATGGTATTTGTAGCGTTACATGACTATAAGCACGAAATTGATGGAGGGCTAGGGGTTTTAACTAGTGATTAGAAGCGGAACATCATGACGATAATGCCAACAAACGCAAATCTATATAAATATGGACGAATTAGGCAATATATTGTTAGAGCGCCGAAGCGCGAGCTGAAAATTTCTCAATAATAGTGACCTGATGAAACAAGATACTTGTAGCAACATTGGAGCACGAAACGGAGGGATTTAGTTTTTAAACGTACCATCGTGCATTAATACATGCATAAAAGATGAACAAAGTCAAGTGCAGTTTGCACTATATCTTATATTATGCGAGCGCGAAGCGCGAGCTGAAAATTTTCACGCAAATTCTAACAATTATCTGATATTTGAGAGCAAAGTAAGCGACTAATTTGAAAAGAGGACATTTAGCCCCCAGAGAATAGTGAAAGTGTATTACATAATGGTCCGAGTCAAAAAAGTTACCTTGTCTGATAAAAGCCAAGCTAAGTGTTACAGACTCTTCAATATTCATTATTTATTTATATCAAAACCATCGTGGTTATTGAGGGGGAATACTTATGACTTCAGTTTTACTTATTTTATATTCTAATTGTGAATAGTGAAACATCTGCGCCTCCATCATAACACGGTGTATTGTGTTACATGATTACTGAAGTATATAGGCAACACACGGGAAGATAAACGAAAGAGTGAGAAAATTTTGGATTTTTGAATGTCAGAAATATGTTTTTAGACTGCAAAATAATATAATAATTGTCATAAAAGTGTTTTATGATAACGAATTTGTATGGGTAATTTATCATAATAATATGATATTTTATTTCTTGATTATCAAAATATTTGGGGGGGGATGATTGTAACACCATCCCCCCCCCCACTGAAATTATTGGGGGATGCATCCCCCGGCCCCCCATCCCCCCCACAATCGACACCCATGCCCTCCACCCAACTCCACCGCCACCTACCTCTAAGCCCATCCCTCCAAGTCCTCTTCCCGAGTTGTTTCCCTAATTAGACCCTTTGATCTGGCAACGCTTTAACGAATTTATCAGAGTAGACTTATAATATCATCTACTAATTAATTATCGTGGGGGCAAAGAAGTGTCGGATTGCGCATGTGGATCAAGCAGATGAAAGATGCAGAGCAGGATTCGAACCTTCGCGGTACGAGAACGCACCCCAACGTCCTCCATATACATTGTATAATCATGAACATGATAATCGAAGTATCCACATGCTTAGCCGACGTTAACGGGTTCTAACGCTTTATAAAGGTTTGGACGCAACACGCTATTAGTCAACATACTTTGTGCAAGACATATAGTAGCCTACCCAGGAGCAAAACCCCATATTTTTGTCGAGATATAAAAAGTAGTCCTATCTAGGATGGTGTATGGACCCTAAGCAACATCGCTAGGGCGGACTACTCTTCAGATCAGCTGCAGGAGGGTCCCTACAGGTGGGGCGCTCCAAAATAGCCGCCCCTTTACAAAAATAGTTATCTGAACAAAAATGGTTGAAGCAAAGTGTTAAATACATTGAGTTTGGATCACAATTAAAGATAATAAAATTTCCTATAATTTTGTATTATTTTTAATAATAATCATATTAGTAAAGGTAAAATTTTAAGCGTTAAACTTGATTTTTCTCATTTTTTTCAAAAAATTAATTCTTATCTATTTATTGTTTTACCTCGTGTAATAATCATTGTCCAAGTACCTAGAGCCGCGGATAACGTTTTCAGCAAGATGCCAGTGAATCTGGCGCCCAATGTATAGACAAGAGTATGTGAAAAAGAAAAAGCAATACATTTTTCCAATAAAAAGATATAACGCTATAAAATTACGACTGCAATATACGGAAAACGACGTTTTTGCCCCATATATGTGGAAAACCCATACATACACGTGTAATACCCTATTACCGTGCGCGCATGTGTATTACACGGCGTGATCTAACAAGTATTATTACATGAATATGCAAGTTTCCATAAAGGTGAATAAAGAATGGACTTCTCGACCAATCTGTTGTGAAGGGGGAGGGGATGGGGAGGGGTAATGAACACAGAACCAATTTTTGGGGCGGCAGATGTTAATATTATTAACTTGTTTTTAATCAAATTAATGAAATTGTGCTTGTGCAATATATCGATTGTTATTTGGCGCATTGAGAAAGAGCTTCTATGATGATTGCAGTCACAGATACGTTTGTTGGGTTTTATTTTGCTAAAGGTTGCCTTTCCAGTGAGTAGACAGTGCACTGATAATATACATAAAGGTCTATTTATACCGAAAACAACGTGCCCCCCAGAGGCCGCGGAGCCGGGGATGGGGCTGGGGGCTGCAGCCCCCACTTCGTCAGTAAACGTGTACAAAAACGCAAAAACGGCCATAGGGCTGCCTAGATTGGTGATTTCTAGCTTGTTCAGCCCCCCCCCCCCCAATTTCGGCTCAGCCCCTCCACTTAAAAAAAGCGCTCCCCGGCCCCTACCCCCTCCCCCAGTACGTGTACCTGACTATAGAAGTTTTTCTTACAGGCTGTGATCAAACAGATTTTGGATTATAAAATCTGTATTATAAGGGTAAATTTAACAACCTAATATTATCATTATGATGGATTTATCAGTCAACATGTTGGGGTGATCTACAAACAGGGCCCACTTCGGGCGGCAGTTAGACATTCTAGTATATTGTACTTTTACATCGTGTCTTTTTCAGTATAAAATAATGGAAATTTACTTTGAAATTTATTTGCTTTTATTTTTTATTTTAATATTTTTTCTGAACATAGAAACAACAAGTCAAAGCCTCGACATGGGTATAAAAAGTACCGTGAATTTTTTTTTTTTTTTTAAATACAACGAACATATGGATGAGCTTTTTTCACATTTATACTTCAGACCTGTTGTATGATTTGCTTTAGAGCCTACTTATCCTATGTAGATGTAGGCTTACCTCAGACAAACACTTATTATCACTATATACTTAACAGTCTGAGGAAACAAGAGAATATTTTCTAATTTAGGGTTTTTAAGCGCCATGAGCGCCGAAAGGCGGACATGTGCACTATAGAAGTAGCCAATATTATTATTATGCCACTATTATTATTATTATTATTATTATTATTATTATTATTATTATTATATAATAATAATTATTATTATATTGTTGATCTTCTCTTTAAATATAATTATATTAGCCTGGAGCACGTCACTTCATAGACTTAATGTGCTAATTATGTGATATTATATCATACAATCATATTGTTATTCAATCATTCTGCTATAAGGGTTACTTTGGAAATTCGGCCCAGATGAATGGGTTGCAAAGCTAAAAATCAGGGGGTTTTTTATAATTTTTTTTAAATAATTTGTTTTAAGTGCCCCTTTAAGCATGCAATACTCTATTCAATGCATGAACTGGACACACCACCATTGCAGGATGTGATCAAATTTGGATTAGGCATGATTCTATGAGTATGGGCAATATGAATTTATTGACTGACAAATGACTCCTTTTGGTTGGTTAATACTAGCCACATTGAAGGAGGGGAAAGAAAGGTTAGACATAGACTTAGGAGACCTCTTTATCATGTTTTTATTTGAACAGGTTTGCCATTATTGTAACCTGCTTTACTGCAATTATGAGTCAAGTACATGAATTTAGCAATCGGGATATTGTGGATCAAACTTGAAAGCAGAGAGGGGGCACAGGGGAAAGGGGCGGGCACTTTTTCTGAAATGGTGGGTACTTTCAGCAAGTGGCATAAAGAGCGGAATATTAAAATTGGGAATAGACTGTGAACCTGAACCAGAAATTAGTCAAGAACTTTTTTTTTAGCTTTAGTCCATACCAGTGGCGGATCCAGGATTTCATTACAGGGGCCCTTTTTTTGGCCTTCGGTCATCAAAGAGGTCATCTCGAATCAGCCATAGGGGTAAGGTTAGGGGCTCAATCGGCCCGCCTGTCCATTTTTCTTTTTTCCCCCTTTTTTTTCTAGGGGGGGGGGCGGGCCCGCTGGGTTCCCCCTGGATCCGCGCCAGCATACTCACCTACCCGAGCCCTCTCAGGACGACACTGTTGATTTCAATTATCGACAACACACTTGAAATATATTTGTCTCTTGCATAGCAACAAGCGGAAGTTTGTTTAATTCAACCATGATGCTTGTGACCTCTTCATGCGAGGTTGAGAAAAATTTGGGGTTTGAAAATGTATCAAAAAGTGCCCTTTTTTAGATTTTTAGATTTTTAAAATTTCACAAGGTTTTTTTTAAGAAAAAAAGGAGCACTACTAATTTAGAAAAAGGGGGCACGATATATTACTATTGAAAGAGGCACATTTGTCATGTTTGTGATGCCTGAAAAAGTGGGTTGCACTGTACAACCTGCCCCTCCCCAGTTTCGCTTGTAGGCACCCTCCTTCAGCTGGCCTATCGAAACAATCCGAAGAATATCGGTTTGGGTCTATACAACCATTCCATATAAGCCATTCACAAAAACCAACGATTTATCTTACCATCGGATACCAAAAAGATACATTGTAAATATATGCAAAGTACACTGTTCAATGTGGTCATAAAGGTTGGATTTTATTATTATTATTATTATTATCATTATTAATCTTTCAGCCACATAATTTGTGCTCTGGTTGAAATCTTAAGTTTTAATCCCAAATCTGTTTGATCACATCCTGTAAGAAAAACTTCTATATTCAAAATGCACATCCAACCAGGTACGGGAGGGGGCAGGGCCGGGAAGCGTTTTTGAAAATGGAGGGCTAAGCCGAAATGGGGGGGGGGGCTGAACAGGCTAAAAATCACAAATCTATGGCCATTATCGCGTTTTTGTACACGTTTACTGACAAAAGTGGAGGGATGCAGCCCCCAGCCAACCCTGGCTCCGCGGCCCTCTGCCGCCCCAAAATTGGTCCGGTGTTCATGTCCCCCGCCCCCCCCCATCCCATCACCCTTCACAACAGAATGGTCGAGAAGTCCATTCTTTATTCACCTTTATGGAAACTTACATATTCATGTAATAATACTTGTTAGATCACGCCGTGTAATACACATGCGCGCACGGTAATAGGGTATTACACGTGTGTGTAGGGTACATGCAGGTATATTGGGCCAGCAGGTAATAAATATAAAATTTGATAGGCCTATTTCACAGAATGTGATGGTGAAAGAGTGTTTGAGGGGGTAACCTCAATTGTTTTGTGTATTTAGTAAGCTTATAGTTTCATATTGATCATACTAGCGTGTACAGGTCAATTTGTTTCAGTGAAGGGGTGCAATGTGGCATTGAATGCTTGCCTGACACAGCAACATTAGTGCAGGTAATATGGGACATCCAAAATGGCGGAAATGATTCTGGTACTTAGTATTGGGATGAGGCATCAATCTCTTTGCTACGATTTCTTGGGGTATATTCACAGTATAATATGAATAACTTATTGTAGGCCTATATTGACTTGTATAATGAAAATAATATTTAAATAATATTAAAAAAAGAAATAATATACAAAATACATAACAATGAAATATATAGTCAAAGGATTTACTGAAGGGTCTTATAATTTCAAATTATATCTTAAATTATATCTTAAAGTTAATGATTTTCAACATTTTAAGCAAATTCCAGACATGGTAGAGTCATTGTAGTTTTTGAAACATACATTAAATACATGTGCCCATATTACCTGCACATGCAGGTAATATGGGCACTTTGGTAATGACGTCAACATTTGAATATTGCAGACAGGGGGATTGGTGATAATTGTTTTTCTTCCCAATAAAAGTTAGAGCAGTAGTTATTGATTCATATAAACAAAGATTAGACTGTGTGTCATTTCGTAATTTTATGCAAATTAGGCAAATGAGCTTAGGGGGCCCATATTACCTGCATGTACCCTATGGGTTTTCCACATAAATTGGGCAAAAACGTCGTTTTTCCGTATATTGCAGTCGTAACTTTATAGCGTTATATCTTTTTATTGGAAAAATGTATTGCTTTTTCTTTTTCACATACTCTTGTCCATGCATTGGGGCACATTTCTGAAAAGTTTCGCGCTTAAGGTCTTGACATAATTATTACACGAGGTAAAACAATAAATAGATAAAAATTAATTTTTTGAAAAAAAATGAAAAAATTCAAGTTTAACGCTTAAAATTTTACCTTTACTGAATATGATTCTTATCAAAAATAGTACAAAATTGTAGGACATTTTATTATCTTTAACTTGATACCAAACTCAATGTATTTAACACTTTGCATGCTTCAACCATTTTTGTTCAGAATACTAATTTTTGTAAAAGGGGCGGTTATTTTGGACGCCCTCACCTGTAGGGGCCCTCCTGCACCTGATCTGAAGAGTAGTCCGCCCTAGCGATGTTGGTTAGGGTCCATACAACCATCCTAGATAGGACTACTTTTTTATATCTCGACATGTCAGGTCCACCCTACTTGCTCCCTGGGTAGTTAGACACAATACTTACGTGAGGCGCATTATTATGCATAAACCAAGCAATAGTGCGCCCCTGTACCCCCCGTAAGTATTGTGTCTAATCAGGCCACTGCAATACGTGTATATGGATTTTTATTTTTTTCGCATTTCCTTAAAATTACCGTGTATCATGGGTGGAGGGGTTTCTTGTAGGGGGTAACAACGTATACGCCTATTATGATAAAGGACACTATGAACTATGCTGAGTCGAATGGTTTATTCAAAATAGTTAGCCGTCATGGAATTAGTGAGGATTTGCTTTGCCGCTACGATCCGGATCTGGATGACTTTTCTGTTGATACTGTGTGTCGTAAATTTGTCAGAGGAAGCCACCGGAAATTCAACAGTTTTTGCTCCTTTTACCATTCAGTGTCCCGTTGCTGGAAATAACAAAACTTGTCAATGTGATCCTCCAAACATCACGTTAACAGACGCCGACTCATCTACAGCTTTTGATCGAGTTTCATGTGAATTAACACCTGACATGATAACGCCAACAAACCCAAAACGATTCTTCTTTCCACCATCCAAGAATGTGGAAGTCATTTGCACTCATAATAATTCTCTCGTCTACGCTGAGTTTTTACAAAGCGTAGAACAAAATTGTGGCAGCATTATCCAAATATTTTGACAGAAATGGCTTTACCTATGATTGCTTCAGGTCGTTCATCATCACTGCTGATATGTACCTGGGATTCCCTAATTTGCGGCGATTAACTTTGTCCGTTGAACATGTTATATCAATAAGTCCCAATGCTTTTTCACCATTAAAAAGATTAGACCGATTGTATTTGACTCACCTCAGTTTACAGAATTTGCATCCACACATTTTCAGTGGCTTATCCCACCTCCGAGAATTAAGTTTGTGGAGTAATGACATTAGCAAACTTCCAGAAGACGTCTTTGATGATCTTCAAGATTTACAAGCGTTAGCACTTGCTGAAAATAGACTCGCGTACATTTCACGTGACGTATTTAAACCTCTGGTATTTCTCAACATACTGTTACTAAATGACAACCGCATTTCATCAATACACCCCGATGCATTTAGTTTAATGAAAAACTTAAAAGAACTGGATCTGTTCAGAAATAAAATCACTGGAAATCTTCCATTGAGGCATCTAGGCACAGAAAACCTTTTTCTTTCCCACAATTTGATCAGTTCGTTTACAGAAAACACTGTGGGAGGAGTGCAGGCCATTAAATCAGCAGACTTGTCGCATAACTTGATTACGCATGTAACTGACAGAGTTTTGTTAACGGACGAATTCGTAAATTCCTTGTTGTCACATGTTGATCTGAGCAACAACCTCCTCGAATCCCTTCCCAAAGATATACTTCGTTGGGCGAGGAAACTCACGTCAGTTGATTTCAGAAACAACTTTTTGCGGACTCTCCCGGACGGACTCTTTAATATTCAATCGAACCCTCTTGGAGAAAACCGACTTGCAACCAATCAGTTGGCGGTAAAACTTAGTGGGAATCCATTTTCTTGTGATTGTCGACTCACGTGGTTACGTCAGTACGATAGAGAGGATGTGTGGATACATGATCGTGATGATATCAAATGTTTTTCACCATCAAACTTAAATGGAACATCGTTATTCACGATTCCACCTCAACTCTTCCGATGCCCTTTATCAGATTCAGTTTGTCCTATATTTTGCGAATGTTACGAGCTTTGGACCGATCCTAGTCGTCTCAAATCTCACCCGCGTGTGGTCATTGTCAAATGTAAATCTGGGAATCTGACTCGAATTTCAAAAGGCTTACCAACAAATACATCGGTGTTAGATCTATCTGGAAATCATGTGATCGACTTTGAAATGGAGGTGGCTGACTTCGATGTACCTTTGTTACACGAACTGATGTTTACAGAGTGTAATATTTCAAGTATAAAAGGCGGGATATTCAGAATGTTAAACTCACTTTCACTACTTAAACTCGACGGGAACAATTTCCACCATATCCCTAAAGGAACGTTTAAAGGTTTGACTCTGCTAAACATGCTCCATCTAAACCATAGTAATATATACGATATTGATGATGGGGCGTTTCTAGACACTCCCATGTTGAACCATCTTTATCTACATGGAAACTTCCTTAAAGTCCTTCCGAATATTGCTTCATTCCCCAAAGGTCTCGTAATGATGACTCTTAATGGCAATCCGTTGATTTGTAGCTGTAACTTGATATCATTTCAGGGATGGCTCAAGTACAATCTGGAGGTTCAAGGAAATTCAACATGTAGAAAAACAAAAGGCATCACATTGCCTATAGCCCATCTGGATTCATCTTCCTGCAAAACAGACAATACTGTCCGCACAACCCTTGCTGTTCTTGGTACCATGTTCTGTGTCATTTTGGCCACGGTCGTTTGCGCTGTGCTCTACAAAAAGAACAAGACCCGCATTCAGCTGATATGGTTGCGATACTTTCCTCAAGAGCAGTCTGAAGATGACAATGAAAAGCCATTCGATATCTTCATCTCATACAGTCAACACGTCGATGAATTTGTGCTCCGTTACTTGGCACCACTTCTGGAGGATGAAGCCGACCCTCCATACTCGCTATGCCTCCATTACCGTCATTTCATTCCTGGTGACACCATCACCAACAACATCGTTAATGCCGTTGCGCAGAGCCGTCGGGTCATTCTGGTATTGTCAGAGAACTTCCTGCAGAGTGACTGGTGTATGTACGAGTTCCGAATGGCCCACATCCAAGCACTGTATGACCGCTGTAACACGTTGTTCATCATTACCCTAGGTGATATTGCAGAGGACTCTCTAGATCCAGACCTAAAAGCCCACATCCGATCTACAACTTATCTCAAGTCATGTGATCCCGATTTCAAAGACAAACTTTTACTGGCGCTAAAAAGGGCAATACCTAGACAGAATACAAAAATAGATTCACCAACATACAATGATGATGTCGAACTTTTATAACATTATATCCTGCTGGGCTAGGTCATGTCTTAAAGAGTCTTCAAGATTGTTACTTTTTTTTCTATATTAATGTACTACGCTTCATAATTAATTATAAGACTATACCGACCTCTTCAAATCTTTGTTCTTCATAATATAAACGTTTTGGAAAATAGAATGTAACAACGCAGAGATTTTCAGACGATACAGTGATTCCCACATAAAAGTGGATTCCAAATTTTCTAAGCAAAAGCAAGCAATTAATAAATGTTAAGCGTGGTATTTCAAAATACAATACTTCTTCTTTAATTTGGCATGGTTGGTATTTCGAATTATCCATGCATGCGTAGACGAGCAAGGAGTGCCTGAAAATTTATTGTAAAAATTAACTTGCGCAGAATAAGCGAGCGGGATTGGGAAGGATACAACAACCTGGCCTCAGAAAGGTTCATTGGCATTTCTTTTATTTATTTTTTTTTGGTTGAGTTTCTTTCTTCAAAGTCTCAATAATTGTGAATATCAAGAGTTGACTCCTTGCTACATTTACGGCCGTCCCGTGCGCTTCCCATTGCTTTAATCTGTGCAAAATGATTTTTACATTAAATTTTAAGATTTAATATTTCATTTATTAGTTGATTTCAGTGAGAAAAATTGACTGACCATACATTTTCCACCCATCTTGGACGCACTGTATAAAAGACCCACCCATTTGAAAAAAACCAATCAAGAGAAAAAGAGATATCTCTTGGAAAACACGACTAACAACATTATCCTCAATGCGTCGACAGACACGACCCGTGTGTCTCACCACAAATAGTGGAAAAAACAACTCAACCATCTTTGTGAACACATGGTCTGCAAATTGCCAGCATACTGATAATTATGAAAAAGCGCTCTTGACATCGCGCCGCAGCCCTGGCTGCCAGCACTCAATGAATTCTCGATTAATTATGAGAAAGCTACTAAGGACTCAACCTCTCATATGACTATGATAAAAATTGAAAAAAAAACTCATGCTTCGACTATGTAACACGCGTCCACTTAAGTTAGCACGGTTAGTGAAATGCCGCCTGCGCAGAGATTTTCCTTCCATTTTGGACCCCCTGACCACATAAAGTCAAGGCTCGCATATGAGTATTCGTATTGATGATGCGCATCAAAAGGATTTTGGCTTCGAATACAACTTCATTTTCTCGCCTGTGTTCATTTCATCAATCCACCGAAACACCACTCGCCCCACCTCACCTCCCTCTCCCCCCAACACACACACACACTCCGTCCACTCCCATCTTTATATTATCATTCGAATGGCTGTAGTAGATTAGGTGAACGGGCAATTAAGCAGCACGGTAATGTGAA
Organism: Paracentrotus lividus; assembly: GCA_940671915.1. Lineage (NCBI taxonomy): Eukaryota > Metazoa > Echinodermata > Echinoidea > Camarodonta > Echinidae > Paracentrotus > Paracentrotus lividus. The sequence continues at coordinate 40,548,946 of CALNVZ010003430.1, read as the reverse complement.
CCTGGCTCACGAATTTAATATCCACAATCATCAACTTGACGATCTCACATACTTACTTCCCTCACCGTCCTCCTCCCCTCCCACACCGTATAGCACACACACACACTCACACACACACCATCGACAACCTTGTTCCAGGTCCTCTCGACACTAACTCCTTGCTTCGTTTTATCGAGTTTTTCTTCTTCTGGCAACGTTGCGCGTGCAGCATCTTCTCTATTCCAGAATAATATCAAGATTATGTAACCAGTCACTTCATTTGCATCTCTTTGAAATCAATCGATTAAAGGCATCACTAGAAACATAAAATTCTCATCAAGCCAATTGCTCAAACATCTCACGATCATTATCACACTCAGCACCAAACCACACACATACTACACCACGCTGCACACCACACACACCATTGAGCTGGCAGAACATGACCATAGAAAACAAGTTAAATCTTTTTAAAAAGATTTTTCATTTGATTTTATTATTTCTTGTCTTATTACAAATCCTGCCTTTGTTCATCCTTTAAAATGAAAGATCTGACAAAGTATCAGTTCAGTGTCCACTTACTATGATTTTAATACGTATTTCAATTCTAAGCATTTTCCATTCTTTTCCTTCCATCCTGCTTCACATCTACCAGATCAATTATCTCACATTAAATATGAGTGGACAGTTGGTGTCGTGTGTGTGTCTGTGTGTCGTGTGTGTGTGTCGTTGGTCATATGCATCGCATTCGACTGTCGCAGGATCGGTCTGGGCTTTCACGGATTGATAAGGGTATGAGACAGAGAAAAGGACCCTTGATATTCAAAACATCCTGTTTTATACTCTTAAATCCATCGATCTCATGAATACCGACCCTACTCTCATATCCCAAAACTATATTTGTAAGTGCCCACAAGAATTTATCCTGTCCAAATTGGAAGGAAAGAACACTGCGAGGGGCATTTTACATACCTCTAACTTAAGTTGAACACGGATTCATCGAAGCATGGTTTTTTTCATCTTTTTTTCAATCATATGAAAAGGTTTTGCCTTTAGCTTTTCAACTAGCATACTCGACCATTTTTGCTTCATCAAAAATTTATATTGCTCAATTTGGCACACCATTTCAAAGCTGTTACGTTTTTTTTAACAACACTGGGTAGTTGGAATGAAATACAGTTGCGTCCCAGAAGAAAACACTCGTCATACCAATTGCAAGGGCACTCTCGTATTAAAAATTTATAAATCATGTGACCTTATTTTTTAGTTTATGCTAAAGAGTAACTCATGTTCTGTTCGATGATACCAAATGTATGTCAATGCTGTCCTGAATGACTGAGTACTTGAAGGTTGAAAAAAAATCCGTCGAAAGTGCTTGGAACCAAGTTTTTCGGAAGTAAACTTTTCATTTTAATAATCCTCATGGTTTTTTGTTTTAGCCTGAAAATGATGCAAAGTGGATGAAAGTTCAAATAATGTTTGCATTTATTAAGCACACATAAATGTCAAATGTAGCTCAAAAGAATTGACCATAAATGTTAATTATATTCATGGTATATTGTTAATGAAATCCTGGCTTCCTGATCATTCATTCATTGTTTGAGGTAAGCCTTCCTGAGTTCACAAGGAATAAAGGGTTACTTGGGATGCTATCTTGATAAAATCCTCTTTCAATTGCCTTGGTATGTATGAACACCTGGATGATCTTCCATTGTGTCCTTCCTTGTATTTCAAGTGCCTAAAGAGGTAAGTAAACCATTGATTTAATGTGTCAGGATACCTCATGCAGCCAAAATGGTGCAGCTAACAACATAGCAGAGGGTATTTGTAGTCAGAAGATACCATGCAACAAGGAGTTTGCAGGTTGTACAAAATGAATTCAGAATTGAATGTTGAATGCGAGTTATGCATTGAGAGGGAAGGTTGGCACGTTGAAGGAGTTGGAGCTTAAAAGGTAAGTTGAAATTAGCTAAACCCAAATTAACCCAAACTTGGTACAAAGCACTTTCGACGGATTTTTTTAAAAGTATGAATACTCGGTCATTCGTGAAAGCACATACATAAATTTGGTATCATTGAATAGAGTATAAGTTACTCTTTAACATGAGATAAAAAATATGGTCACATGATTTATGAATTCCTTATATGAGGCCCTCAAAGTTGGGTATACTTTTTTTTCTTGGGCGCACTGTATAACACCATAATATCTTTATATATTGTTTTTTATGTTAAAAAGACTTGTAAAACCAAAAATACACGCATTTTACTTGTATAGCCTTGTTGCAATACTTATGCCAAATGACGATATATTAGCATATTTTATTATACATGCATGGTATAAAATGGCCTCAAAATATTTTCCTTACGTCTTTGATGTCCATACGTTAGGAAGAGGCATAGCCAAAATTTAACTTTATATCGTATTTCCTCCGTTCTGGCTGAATTTGCAAAGATATTTTGGTATCAATGAAATGTTTGAATTTAATGAATGAAATATTTCTAAGCAAACAATGAAGAGGTACATTGGCCTCGGTTTTGTGTATTTTTATTGGCTCTTTATTCGGTTCGGTACATTCAGGTGGTTTTATTTTCTCATTTATCATATTAAAAAAAAATTGCGAAACATATAGTTTTACTTTTCGAGTTTCTCATCTCTCGTTTCTATTTGTTAACAGTAATTTTATAAATGGCAGATTTTACTTTACATTCGGTAACGTATGCAGTGTTGGGTAGGGCCTACAGAGTAAAATGATAACTAAATAATGACATATGAAAAAGGCTATATAAAAACATCAAACACATTTTTTGATAATACGTCATGAAAGGTGGAATATACATTTACCCAACATTGCACAACATATTCCGCCCTCCCCCCTCTCACTTCTCTCTCCGCTCTCCCCTTTCTGTGTCTCTGTCTCTGTCTCTCTCTCCCGTCTCCCCTCCCCCCCCTCTCTCTCTTTCTCATTTTCCTCGCTTTTTAGTTCTCTCTCTTTCTCCACACTCTCCTTTTCGTACGTTCCTCCTTGGAGTTCTTGGCGTGCGCATGCCATATTGTGCAGGTGGTACATGTTTGGATTTCTATGGTCAACATACGTCTTAAAGGGACGTATAATGCTAAAAAACATGGGAATTCACCTTATCTCGGATGAAATAACATTCCACATCAGGAGCCCCATGAGGCGAGTTGCGTTAATCTCCAGCGACAACCCGTCTCTGGAGGTAATCCGAGTAATTCCTTCATGGTTCGAGACTACTGACAGAATTCAGAAAGTAAATCTAACCTAATGTTTTGTTTTTTTTAAATGGTAGCATGTATACATAAGTCCTCTCTTTGAATTATACGAAGAGACCGTTGAGAGTCTAAGGATTGTTGATGAATCGAGAAAAAACCGAGCGACAGACTGATTCGGCCAACTTCGTAATGTTTTTGTGCTGTCCGAATGTTAATCCCATTAGTGCGACCCATGCGTAAGCCCTCACTGACATTGTGTACAAGTCAATGGAATCAAAGAAAAACGCGCATTCCCCACGATCTCCGACTTGCAAGGGCCTTTAAGTGAAACGTTCAACTATCCACGCCATACACAATAGAAAGTCATAGATAGATGCACGGTTGTGTTGTGACCATCGCGGTAATTGTCATCTTGTGCAAACGAAGGGTTCGTTCATTTATGTTCGTGTTTTTTTTTTTTGTGTGGTTTTTTTTTCATGCAACAAAATGACACCGACAACAAATAGTAAAAAATATCCACCGAAATACACGAGAAAGCGAACAACGTTGTGAATATACACTCTACTTTGGATATTGGTGTTTGAAATATAACAATTAAACACACATTTTGGCGTTTCTATGGTCACTTTTAAGAGTGCTCAAAATGACGATTTATTTTTTTATTAACCAAATATAGAAATTATATGTGCTTTTATAAAACATATTTTTTTCAATATCTCTCTAATCTTCTTCGATAATCTTACTTACAGCGGGTAGTATCGATATCGGACTGTAATTGGTCCATCGAATTTACATCACCTTTCTTAAAGGAGAATTGTCCCTTTGTAGATAGTTGGCTTACTGTGGATGCAGAAAAATCAATAAGCACATTATTGAAAGTTTGGTGAAAATCGGATAAATGATAAGAAAGTTATGAGTATATTTGAAGTAGATCTGAGATCTCTAATGACATAGGAATCTCCTATTGGCAACGCGGGCACCATTTGTGATGTGACAAAGGGGAACTCCCCATATGGTGTGCACAAAAACTATTCAAAATGTCTCTCTTTTTATTTTCATTCTAATGATAGAAGAGCTTTTCTTTTCATGATATATTATGACTTTCATATATTTACAAGTCATCCCATAAAAAGATTCTTTAGTAAAAGGAAAAAAAAAAAATTTCCCCTTAGAATCAAGAAAAAAGAGTGATTTTAGTACATAATGTGTACAATAGATATGGGAAAGATCTCCCTGCATTACATCACACATCATGGTCACGTTGCCAATTGGAGAATCTCCATATCATAAGTAATATCAAAATCTAAAAATTCATATCTCTCTTATTCATTGCCTGATTTTTCTGAAACTTTCCTTATATGTTCTGGGGGTTTGTCTCCATTCACTGAAGCTAAATTTCTCTGAGGGGATAATTCCCCTTTAAACAACGGGAACACCTTTGCATGTTTCCATTCATCAGGAAAAGTACCACTTTTGAATGATAAATTTATCAATTCAGTTAGGAATGTAGTAATTTCAGTTCCGGCACTCTTAAATAATTTCACACTTATCTCATCTACTCCGCTTGATTTCAAAAAATATCTAAACTCAAAATTAATTTTTTAACATAATCACAGTCGATCTGGTCAAATTCAAAATGTTCTGAGGTAGAAGCAAAATGAATAGTGGGATTATCAAGTAATACAGAAGGGCCACTACCCGAGTCAACGTTTGATACACTTTTTAACTGTTTCTTAGTACTTAGATTAATAAGATAATCACTAAATGCATTGGATATGCTAGCATCATCTTGGTATGTTTGACCATTAACATGTAAGGAACATGGAAGTGCAACACGTAGTTTAGGGATCAAATGACGTAAACATTTCCACATACTTTTGTAATCATTCGAGTTAGACTTAATTTGTGACTTAAAGTATCGACTCTTACTAATTCTCAAAGAAGCATTAACTTCATATCTCAGAGATTTATAGGAACTCCAAAGATCGTTGTATTCAAGTTCATTGGAATTATTCAACTTATTATGCTTCATTAAGAGACGTTTTCTATATACCTTATCTCTTTTGTAAATTAATTTACGCCCTTTTTTCAAAGTTGGGCCCCCCCCCCTCCTTGAATCAATCCAAGGAATAGAACTATTTCTTGCCCTAATCTTTACGTTCTAGATAAGTTCCTCCGTCTTCCAGCGAAAACACGCTTGATCCAGTGGCGGATCCATGCAGACGGGGGCGCTGGGGACGGGCGCGCCCCCTATAAATTGAAAATCACTTTATTGACTGTACATGTTAAAATCGGAACATTTTGGAGGCGCCCCCCCCCCTATCCTCAAATCCTGGATCCGCCACTGCTGATCTGATAGTCGACAAACAAACACACATCTGATTCATATGATACTTTTCGGTAGGTAAACGGAAGGACAAAATTTTCTTCCGATAAGTGACCGATATGAGCCCAAAAGCTCTGTGGAATGGGGGTATATAGCTATTTGTTGGCTCCATTTACCAAATGCTTATTCATATTCATATATCTGTAACTCCTTAGATATACGAAAGTGAAGGGACTGAAGGAAAAAATTAAAATAATAATCATTAGTAGGCCTATATGATATTCTTCAATAATGAAATCAGGTCAAGTTTGTTGCTGGTCGAGGGGAATTCCCGAGAGAATTTGGAACAAATAATTATTATGGCAAACATGAGGTCATTGCGAACAGTAAGGGTCCATTAGCCTAATTCCTCACCCATAGGGTTATGTGTTAAAATTGAAAATGCAAAAAATCTTCAAAAATAACTGTTTATAATGAGAATATTCAAACTTATGCTACAAGTAGGTAGTAATGTTATCTGTACCTCATCAAAATATGAAGTGACATTCTTCGGCTCATTTTTTATTAAATCAGCCTGGAATGAGACTATAGCAGATTTAGTGCCATCACGACTTCCGGTTTCTGGTTCTTACACCATGAAATAAGTTCTCCATAAAATTCAACTGGCACTCATTCCAGCTCTCAAATAGGACTCATCTGAAGCAGTAATGATTATTCTTTATAAAAGTATAAAATAATTTCTTCCAATATCTATCATTGATTTTATATGAATATTTTTCCAAACCATTACATCATCATTGATACGCGCTTGGGGTATTTCCCGGATTTGACTATGCTATAATTAGTGTAATGCAGCCGTAAAAGCTACAGTCACACAGACACTTACGTTGAGTTACGTCCGGCTTTGCGTCCAAACATTTCCTTTTTCTGCGGATCCCCACGGATGCCTTCCTTTCACAGTCAGCCGTGGAAATAGTGATAATTTCGTTCGTCCAATAAAGAAATACATAAGAAATGATAGAATAGAAGATGAAATAACGATAAAACAACAAAAACGTAACTAAGGGTGGTATCTAACTTCACAGAGACGTCTCCACGACGGAATCGTTTCCACGACGGATAAAAAGTATTAGAGACGTCTCCGATACTTTATTTCGTCGCGGAGACGTCTCCGAGACGTCTCCGCGACAATTTTCAAAAACTCTGACAAAGCAGTTTCAAAAAACCATCTCGACGGTAGTTTCCGCGACTCATGATACGTCGCGGAGACGTCTCCGCTACAAGTTTCAAAAATTTGTCGCGGAGACGTCTCCGAGACGATTCATGAGTCGCGGAACCTACCTTGAGACGGTTCTTTGAAACTGCTTTGTCACATTTTTTGAAAATTGTCGCGGAGACGTCGCGGAGACGTCTCTAATACTTTTTATCCGTCGCAGAGACGTCTCCGCGAAGTATACCACCCTTAACGTAAGTGCCTGTGTGACTGTAGTATTAAGTAAATAACCGCACCCAAATAGCATGAATAGAGGACGCTTGTTTGCCAGGAAACAATGGTCGTATCGGGATTTTTATTTTTCACATTTCTTTAAAATTTCAGTGCGTTATGTGAGTGTAGGGGTGACAATCATGACAATAGGCATATGATAAAGGACGCTTATAGGACAGGAGAAAAAAAAATCAACAAATCAACCAACTGTGCTTAGTCGAAGAGTTGTTCAAAACAGTTAGCCGTCATGGAAATATTGAAGCTTTGCTTTGCCACTACGATCTGGATGAGTTTTATCTTGGTGCTGTGTGTCGCGAATTTGTCAGAGGAACCCCCGGGAAACTCAACACTTTTTGCTCCTTTTACCATTCAGTGTCCCGTTGCTGGAAATAACAAAACTTGTCAATGTGATCCTCCAAACATCACGTTAACAGATGCCGACTCATCTACAGCTTTTGATCAAGTTGCATGTGAATTAACACAGGACTTGATAAAATCTACAAATCCCAACCGATTCTATTTCCCGCGATCTAGGAACGTGTACTTAATATGCACGCCTAACAATTCTCTCAGCTATACCGAATTTCTAGAAAGTGTAGAAAAAGATTGCGGTAACATAGCAGAACAAGTTGATGGCTTACTTTACACCTATTGCTTCAAGCCGTTCAACATCACTGCCGAAACGTATATGGGATTGAGTAATCTGAAGAGATTGATATTGTCACAGGAAAATATTATATCTATCAGTCCAAATGCCTTTTCACCACTTAAAGATCTGGACGAATTGGGTTTAATCGAATTTAATTTGCAGGCTCTTCCTCCAAGCATATTCAGTGGCTTATCCCATTTACATCTACTAAGCCTTTGGAATAATGACATTGCCAAGCTTCCAGACGGTGTGTTTGACGATCTTCAGGATCTAAAATTTCTATCACTAAGTAACAATGATATTACTCACATCTCAAATAATGTATTCAAATCTCTGGCATTCCTCGATATACTGAAACTAAATGACAACCGCATTTCATCAATTCACCCCGCTGCATTTGGGTCAATGAAAAACTTGAGAGAACTGGATCTGTCCAGAAATCAACTCAACGAAACGTTTCACTTAAGTTTTCTAGCAACTGAAAAACTTTCACTCTCTTACAATATGCTTACTTCGTTTTCAGAACGTACTGTAATAGGTCTTCAGATTTCAAAATCAATAGACTTGTCACATAACATCATATCGCATATGACTGATAGAGTTTTTCAGACGGATGAATCATTTTCTTCCCTGTCGTCTGTTGATCTGAGCAACAACCTTCTCGAATCTCTTCCAAAAGATATACTTCGTTGGGCGAGAAAACTCACGTCAATTGATTTCAGAAACAACTGCTTGGCGACTCTCCCGGATGGACTCTTTAATATTCAATCGAACCCTCTTGGTGAAAACCGACTTGAGGCCAGTCAGTTGGCGGTAAAGCTTGCTGGAAATCCATTTTCTTGTGATTGTCGACTCACGTGGTTCCGTCAGTATGATAGACAAGATGTGTGGATACATGATCGTGATGATATCAAATGTTTTTCACCATCAAACTTAAATGGAACATCGTTATTCGCGGTCCCATCTCAACTCTTCCGATGCCCTTTATCAGATTCAGTTTGTCCTATATTTTGCGAATGTTACGAGATTTGGACCGATCCTAGTCGTGTCAAATCTCACCTGCTTGTGGTCATTGTCAAATGTAAATCTGGGAATCTGACTCGAATTTCAAAAGGCTTACCAACAAATACATCGGTGTTAGATCTATCTGGAAATCATGTGATCGACTTTGAAAAAGATGTGGCTGACTTCGATGTACCTTTGTTAAACGAACTGATGTTTACTGAGTGTAATATTTCAAGTATAAAAGGTGGGATATTCAGAATGTTAAACTCACTTTCACTACTTAAACTCGACGGGAACAATTTCCACCATATCCCTAAGGGAACGTTTAAAGGTTTGACTCTGCTAGACATGCTCTATCTCAACCATAGTAATATATACGATATTGATGATGGGGTGTTTCTAGACACTCCCTTGCTGACCCATCTTTATCTACACGGAAACTTCCTCAAAGTCCTTCCGAATATTGCCTCATTCCCTAAAGGTGTAGTAATGATGACCCTTCAAGGCAATCCGTTGATTTGTAGCTGTAACTTGATCTCATTTCAGGGATGGCTCAAGTACAATCTGGAGGTTCAAGGAAATTCAACATGTAGAAAAACAAAAAGCAGCATATTGCCTATAGCCCATCTGGATTCATCTTCCTGTAAAACAGACAATACTGTCCGCACAACCCTTACTGCTCTTGGTACCTTGTTCTGTTTTATTGTGGCTTCGGTCGTTTGCGCAGTGCTCTACAAAAAGAACAAGACCTGCATCCAGCTGATTTGGTTGCGATACTTTCCTCAAGAGCAGTCTGGAGATAACAATGAAAAGCCATTCGATATCTTCATCTCATACAGTCAACACGACGATGAATTTGTGCTCCGTTACTTGGCACCACTTTTGGAGGATGAAGCCGACCCTCCATACTCGCTATGCCTCCATTACCGTCACTTCATTCCTGGTGACACCATCACCAACAACATCGTGAATGCCGTTGCGCAGAGCCGTCGGGTCATTCTGGTATTGTCAGAGAACTTCCTGCTGAGTGACTGGTGTATGTACGAGTTCCGAATGGCCCACATCCAAGCACTGTATGACCGCTGTAACACGTTGTTCATCATCACCCTGGGTGAGATTGCAGATGACTCTCTAGATCCGGACCTGAAAGCCCACATCCGATCTACAACTTATCTCAAGTCATGTGATCCCGATTTCAAAGACAAAATTTTACTGGCACTAAAAAAGGCAATACCTAGGCAGAATACAATAATAGATTCACCAACATACAATGATGATATCGAACTTTTATAACATTATGTTCAACTGGGCTAGGTCATGCAGTCTTCAAGATTGCTACTTTTTTTCTATATTAATGTACTACACTTTATAATTACTTATAAGACTTTACCGACCTCTTCAAATCTTTGTTCTCCATAATATAAACTTTTTGGAAAATAGATTTTAACAACGTATTGTTAGGTTTGCAGAGATTTTCAGACGATACAGTGATTCCCACATAAAAGTGGATTCCAAATTTCTAAGCAAAAGCAAGCAATGAATAAATGTTAAGCGTGGTATTTCAAAATACAATCATTCTTCTTTAATTTGGCGTGGTTGGTATTGCATTTCGAAAGATCCATGCATGCGTACAGACGAGCAAGGAGTGTTTGAAAATTTATTGTAAAAATGAACTCGCGCAGAATGGGCGGGCGGGATTGGGAAGGATACAACAACCTGGCCTCAGAAAGGTTCATTGGCATTTCTCATGGCATTTCTTTTATATATATATATATAATATATATATATATATAAGTATATATTTTAAGTTTCTTAATAATAATTTGTGAATATTTAGAGTTGACTCCTTGGTACATTTACGGCCGCCCCGTGCGCTTCCCATTGCTTTTATCTGTGCAAAATGACTTTTACATTAAATTTCAAGATTTAATATTTAATTTATTAGTTGATTTCACTGAGAAAATTGACTGACCATAAATGTTCCACCCATCTTGGAGGCATTGTATAAAAGACCCACCCATTTAGAAAAATACTAAAGAGTAACTCTGAAAACAGACTATACAAGAGTGGTCGACAAAACTCTAGTTTGGAATGAAATATAACACCATAATATCTGTATATATTGTTTTTATATGTTATAAAGACTTGTAAAACCAAAAATACACGCATTTTACATGTATCCTTGTTGCAATACTTATGCCAAACGACGATATGTAAGCATATTTTATTATACATGCATGGTATAAAATGGCTTCAAAATATTTTCTTTACGTCTTTGATGTCGATACGTTAAAGAAGAAGTTCACCCTGGAATTGTATTGGGTTAAAAAATGCAGAAAAATAAAAGAAAAATATGAGTGAAGGTTTGAAGAAAATCGACCGAAAAATAGCGAAGTTATGAATATTAAACATTTTGATTGTGTGACGTCACGTGCGAGCAGCTCTCCCATGTGTTGTGTCTGTAAATTCCATAAATTTGTCATTTTTCATGGTTCTTGATAAAGAAATGGGTCAATTTGATAGAGGCATGTATATGAACATAGGTTTGATGATAGGGTACATGCAGGTAATATGGGCCAGCAGGTAATATGGGCCAGCAGGTAATATGGGACACCTGAAGCAAATCATGTCGTGACCATCGACCGGTGACCGGTGACCGATGTGAGCACCATAATGTTGTTCATATGAACTGCATACGAAAATATATTGTCGTGAGAGCATCTGATGCCGAAATTTCTCTGAGAAAATTGCTGAAAACCAACAAGGTAGGTAAAACTTACGGCATTTTTTTACCCTGATGTAAAATTTGATATTTCACAGAATGTGATGGTGAAAGAGTGTTTGAGGGGGTAACCTCAATTGTTTTGTATATTTAGTAAGCTTATAGTTTCAGTTTGATCATACTAGCGTGTACAGGTCAATTTGTTTTAGTGAAGGGGTGCAATGTGGCATTGAATGCTTGCCTGACACAGCAACATTAGTGCAGGTAATATGGGACATCCAAAATGGTGGAAATGATTCTGGTACTTAGTATTGGGATGAGGCATCAATCTTTTTTTTTACGATTTTTTGGGGTATATTCACAGTATATAATTAATATAAATAACTTATTGTAGGCCTATATTGACTTGTATAAGGTCGTGTGTCATGAATTGGGTGCAAAATGCGTTACATGTCCAAACATTTGTAGAAATGTACATTGTCACAAAAACAAACATCTCTAGTTTTTTAATGGTAAGTCAAACATGTATAAAAGTATACATATATTATAAGCTGAGATGGTAAGGTAGATGATTAACATATTCTTTTTCCTGTACAGCGGGTCATGTGTCATTTAAAGCTATAACAAGGTGTTACAAGAAAAAATGGTCAAAAAGTTTCACAATTTCAATGGCAAGTAATTTCTTATTGTTTGCATTAATTGAAATAAATCAACTTAGACTGTGTTAATAAGACCCAATGCTTCTAAAAAATAAACTTGTAATACACAAATTATTCTTTCAAACCGCGCTACAGAGTGTTATAAAAGAAGAAAAAATTGTTTAAAAACTGCAGAAATCCTGTCTTTTACATTTGAATTACAATTTCGACAGAGTTTATTACAAAAAAATTGTTTCTACTCATTTGTGTATCTTACGTACATGCAAAGAAAATGGTGAAAAAACACAATTATTGCATCAAAATGCGCATGTTGCAATTTTTGATGCCTGCAATCATTGTCTATGACCACGCGTACATGAAATTTGTTGTAACTGATTACTTAATTGACAAAATGACTTTGAAAAATCTACTTCACCATTTACCTTAAAACCAGATAAATTCCAAAGAGATTGATATATCACTCAACCTATAAGAACCGATTAGATATAAAATATATAACGCCAAACAAAGAGAAAGAAAGTAACAAAAATGGGAGATTCCCTATGCTTTAACACATGCCTCCACCGTAGGATCCTCCACCGTAGGATCCTCCCCTCCCCTACCTTACCCTACTCAAATCATTTTGTTTATAAAACTATGCCGCAGAGACTAAGCTGAACTTTACAGACATGTAGCCCGATAAAATTAATCACAATTTGAGACATTGAAAGCTCATGACTGTACTTTGTTATCATGCTTATGGGAAAAAATGTGAAAAATTTTCCTCTAAATGTAACGCCTCCACCCTTTTACTATACCCCAATATATGACACATGACCAATAATGAAAATAATATTTAAATAAATATTAAAAAAAAGAAATAATATAGGGTAGATGTAGGAATACGGCCACTTAACTCATTTGCTTATAGCACATGAAAACAATAAAATACAAAAAGAAAAGATTCTCATTGCTTAGCTACATCATTCAACTTTTTTTCCAAAAAATTGAGGTAATCAATTTTTGGTTGAGCAGTTATATGCAAATAATGACGTCATCGTAAATTGTCCGGCCATTCCCTACAGTGTAGGAAATACCGGACAGTATGTTTTTACCCTTTTTTGTTACAAAGATCTGTCTGGAAGCACTGCATTGAATGTTAAACTCATCAACTTAACATGTTTGTATTGTTTTTTATAACATTATTCATTTTAGAAATTTAGCATTTACTACAAAAATTTCAAAACACTCAGAATAACTTTATATCTCATGATAGATCATGACATATCACAATAATAATAAAAGAGAAATAGACATTTCAAAATTGTCAAACAATTTAATAAATAAAATATAATACATCATATATGCAACTTACTATTGAATCTACATGCTTAGCAACTCAACCCGGAAGTAAAACAAACAAACCGTCCATGTTGGTGTCCGGTATTCCCACACAAAAAAAAAATGACTGACTTAGCATTTTTAACACTACTACCACCCCAATACACAGCTTTGTACAGTGCAAACACTCCATACACGTTTGGCCCACCCTCCACACATGTCCATAATGCATGAAATAGAGGTCATGCCCCAATTCTATTTTTATTACCATCACATTCTCTAAAATGTCAATTTTTACATCAGGCCATTTTTCAGGCTGCAAATTTTCCTACCTTGACAAATCACTTTAGTAGTTTTCTCGGAGATTTCTCACTTGTTGTTGTCGAAATACAGCATTCAACCTTCCCAGACAGACCACCTGACCAATAGATGCTGGTATTTCAACTCAGTTGATCTTATAGTTGGCAGCTAGGGCTGGACATGTGGTGACCGTCCGATATTCCCTACTGTCCGGTATTCCCTACATCTACCCTACAAAATACATAAACAATGAAATATATAGTCAAAGGATTACTGAAGGTCTTATAATTTCAAATTATATCTTAAAGTTAATGATTTCAACATTTTAAGCAAATCTCAGACATGGTAGAGTCATTGTAGTTTTTAAAAAATACATTAAATACATGTGCCCATATTACCTGCACATGCAGGTAATATGGGCACTTGTAATGACGTCAACATTTGAATATTGCAGACAGGGGGATGGTGATAATTGTTTTTCTTCACAATTAAAAGTTAAAGCAATAGTTATATTCAATAAACAAAGATTAGACTCTGTGTCATTTCGTAATTTTATGCAAATTAGGCAAATGAGCTTAGGGGGCCCATATTACCTGCATGTACCCTATATCAAAAGCTCAGGTGAAATAATTAATATTGTTCTAAAAAAATTACACTTTATGGAATTTACATTACATAGCACATATAGGAGAGCAGCTCGCACGTGACGTCACAGAATCAAAACTATGGATATTTTTTGGTCGATTTTTTCTCAAACCTTCACTCATATTTTGCTTTTATTATTCACTCTGGATTATTTTTTTAAAACCAATATAAACCCAGGGTGAACTTTCCCTTTAAGAAGAGGCAAAGCCAAAATGTAAACTTTATATCGTATTTCCTGCTTTCTGGCTAAATTTGCAAAGATATTTTGGTATCAATGAAATGTTTATATTTAATGAATGAAATATTTCTAAGCAAACAATGAAGATGTACATTGGCCTCGGTTTTGTGTATTTTTATTTGCTCGTTATTCGGTTCGGTACATTCAGGTGGTTTTATTTTCTCATTTATCATATTTTAAAAAATTGCGAAACATATATTTTTGCTTTTCGAGTTCCTCATCTCTCGTTTCTACTTTGTTAACAGTGATTTTATGGCAAATTTTATTTTACGTTCGGTATCATCATGCAGTGTTGGGTAGGCCTACAGAGTAAAATGATAACTAAAATGACATATAGACTATGGGATGGTTCCCGATAATGTCGCTAGTTTTCCATTTCCGCGGGGTTGTAAAATCCACCACGCTCCTGTCATATGAAAATCCGTTTTAAAACATGGCAACATCAATGCGATATGTCGCGCATCTTCTAATTTGCAATACAGCTAGAAAAAAATTAAAAAATATCACCGCTCACTCCAATCTGACTCGGCTGAATCAACTGGAAAAGGCCGTCATTAACTGTGTGTTTACGTATATTAAAAGCAAATGCACTGCATGTATCCGTCATAGATACATGCGGCCTCGTTCAAAACATTTCACATTTCTTGACCCCCTAGCGATAGTTGCGTATGTAAACAAAATAGATCAAACCTCGACGTCTTTGATTCCCAGTGAAAAAATGAAAGTGATTGTCGAGACAGGATTATTGGGGCCCCAAATTAGTTTTATACTTCCAGTACTATATAGACAATAATCATAATCATGGATTCTTGAATACCTAAACTTTTCAAAATATATCCCAACATCAGGAAATATCCAGTCATAACTAGTAACCAAACATTATCTATGATTAAAAAGTTCGAATCACTATTGCTAATGAAAGAGTAATGAATCTGAACACAACTGAATCAATTTTGTTGCAAGAAAACAGGTGCGGGCTTGGGTCTGGCATTTTGCAGCGAAATTACTACTCCCTCAATTTATTTTCTCCCTATTATAAAGAAAGAAGAGAAATGTGATCATTGCATTCATTCCAGAACTACACATTTAAACAAATGGTCTCCTTAATTTCCACTCGTTTGAAACGCAACCACACGCTGCCGTAATTTAATGGCAACTGGAAACAAGTGGCATAAGCCATTTTTAATTAGTATCTAACTCTATGTGTCCCTCATGTAGGCTAAAATTTTATTTTGCACTCCATTCTTGCTTTATACAGACAGGTTAGGCAGTCGGTATCATGGTTTTGATAAGTAACGTACAAAACTTGGCCTTTTGCTATTTGATAATTAAGAAAATATTGCAGTTTTCTCCAAAACAATTAACTACAACACAAAACATATTCAAATAAATTTAATTTTCTATTATCTACAAGATATGGAAAACATGCAACTAAATGCTCATTCATGTACCACCTCTTTCCCTTCCGATCCTCCTAGCCATCGTGGGAGAGAGAGAGAGAGAGACATAGGGGGTGGGGAGAGAAATATAAAAGCAACTAGCTGCACCCGGCGCTACGCGCCGGGGCAGCTAGCAGGTCCACCCCCTGACAGTTTACAAATTTATGAAAATGGTAATTGCTCAGGCGAAAATGCTATAGAAATAGGCTTTTACACTTGCCACCCTCCCCCTTTTTTATTTATTTATTTATTCATTTATTTATTTATTTCTTATTATATTTATTTATCTATTTGCGAGGCCGCTCAGTTTCACGGATTTGATACTGTTACATCGAAAAATCTTTGTGCGGAAAAAAACGTGGCTTCAATTTTTTTTTTTTTTTCATTTTTCTTGTAATTAGAAGCAATATTTTTATTTCTTATTTTTTTTTAATTTTTTTTTTTTTGGGGGGGGGAGGGCAAAATTTCAAAGCTGTCTTCACGGGATCGCTGTAAAAACGAAATCCTATAATTTTACCACTTTTCGATCCTGCCCCAATTTTTTATTTTTTCCTCAATTTTTTTTTTTTAATTATATACAAAAGGAGATTTTTTTTTTGTGGGGGGGGGCTTGGGCAAAATTCCAATCTATGAATGGCTACTCCTTCCCTCAAAAGGTTGTTAGGTTTGCAGATTCAGAGGTACCCCAACGAAATGTGACAATGGAAAGAGAAAATTAATGAAAATGCAAGAAATAAAAGAACGTTGAAAAAAGGAAGGATGCTAAATGGGGAACTTAAATATAAAGATACAGGAGTAGAAAAAAGCACGAATGGCGAGTTGGCTTGCCTACATATCTCTAGTCGTCTTCAGCAAGGGGGGGGGTGAGCCACGATAATTAAACTTTAATTAATAATTAATCACACCATAAACAAATTAGAATGGGTGCAAAAGTTAAAACGAGAACATAATTTTTATTTATCAAAAAAGAAATTCACAAAAATCAATTCAAACATCATCACTTGTTTTGTCAGTCTTACAAGGAAATGTAATATAATCACTGTCATTGGGTTTAAGATTTTACAGACTGAATGGTGTGTGTTCACAAGCATGCACTTGCACAGCTTTGTATTCATGCCGTGTGTTCGCTATCATAAGAGGGTGTTGTTGCAACTAGTGTTGGTATGAAAATATCTCCAGAAGTAGTGAAAAATTAAAACATCTCGGGCATATCAACCAATTTTTCATATGTTTCCGTCAACATATACGAATGAAAACATTTATAATTCTAAAACATTTGCTTAAAAAGCCAAAACAAAACAAACAAAAACTCTTGTATCAATTATGTACATGTATTTTTGTATAATTGAAGAGGTGTGGTATAAAATTTTCCACTTTTTTTTCGGGGGGGGGGGTAAAAGAAGAAGTGATCGTCACCGTTTGTGAAAGAATAAAACAACAACAAAAAACCTAAGTAACCTAAGTAAAAATATACTGCTTCGGGTCATTTTTGTCAAAATTTTGCTCGCGCTTCGCGCTCGAAAATCATCCCTTCAAAAGGTTCTTTTTTTTTTTATTTCGAACCCACGCAAAAACTTAGTTACGGCCTGACCATTGACCTACATACTCTAAAATCTAATCAGATCATCTTCCTATCGTGATTTAGGTTGAAGTGATATCTCTCTCTCTCTCTTCTCTCCTCTCTCTCTCTCTCTGACGATAACTTTTCGGTTCAATAGCAGTAGCGCCTACTACAGTGCCAAACTTGAACACCATCGCCGAAAAAAAAAAATAAAAAAATTGGCAAAGATTTTGTATTTCCATGAATGGCTATTTCGGTTAACAAATAAATAAATAAATAAATAAATAAATAAATAAATAAATAAATAAACAAATCGCAAATGGAGCACAAATTAACGGTTGCATGTGGATAATGTTCTCCGGAATGGTTGAGTTGTCCTCCGGGGGACTTGTCCTGAGGGGTAGTTGTCCTGCGTGGGAGTTGTCCTCCGTGGGAGTTGTCCTCCGTGGGGAGTTGTCCCACGGGGGTGTTGTCCTCCGGGGGAGTTGTGCTCGGGGGATATGTCCTCTGTGGGACTTGTCCTCCAGGGGAGTATTCATCGGGGGAGATGTCCTCCGGGGGAGTTGTCCTTGGGGGGACTTGTCCTCCGGGGGAGATGTCCTGCTGGGGAGATGTCCTGCGGGGGAGTTGTCCTCCGGGGGAGTTGTCCTCCGGGGGAGCTGTCCTCCGGGAGTTGTCCCCGGGGGAGTTGTCCTCCGGGGGAGATGTCCTGATACGAGATAGAGATAGTCAACGCCTAACGTTAAATCTCAAGACTGGATATGCATGCACCCAAGCAGTTCATCAATGCCCTTAGAATTTATGTAGTCTAGATCTAACTGTTATAGCTAAACATAATAAACAATACTCAAGACTAACTTACCTGTTTCTTTCAATTGAGTCATTTAGAAAATAAATTATGCAACTCGCACACATCTCACACTCAATCACAGTCACATTCAAACACTACAATTTACACCACGCGTGGGACCGAGCTTGTAGAATTTGCGTTAAAATTGATAAAAATTTGTGTTTTTTGATAAGCAGCACTAAAATTTGTTTTGTTAAGTTATAATTATTTGGTGGCAGATCATCATCTTTTGATAGCCAAGATTACATGTTTCTTTCACTTGAGTCAATCAATTTTTTGAAGATAAATTATGGAACTCGCACACAGCTCCCACTCAATCACAGTCACATATCAATTCAAACACGTACACTACTTTTATTTACACCACGCGTGGGATCGGACCGAGCTTTTTGAATTTCCCTTAAAATTAATACAAATTTGTGTTTTTAAAATTTAAAACGGAATGTTAAAAGCAGCATTAAAATAATTTATAACTATTTAGATATTTTTGATAGCCAAACTATTTTTATCAATGGCAATCAGTTAGCGGTGAAATTCAATGATCGATGGCCCTGCAAGTTGGTCACAAAATATCGGCACATAAGTGGTTCTTTGTGAGTGAATAAAAAAACCCTTAATATTGTCTTATTTTAATTGTAACGGATTTTAAAATGCAACACTTAAACATTAATCAATGATTTATAATTATTTCTTAACGAATCGTCATCTTTTTATAGTCAAACTATTTTCATAAAAAGATCGACGATTCTGCAAGTTGGTCACAATTATGACTGGTCATTTGTAAATGTCTAATAAATATTGATATTGTATTATTTTATTTGCAACGGAATGTAAAAAGCAGCACTAAAACACACGTTATCAAAAACGAATTACTAGTATGTGGTGGGCAAATGGTCTTTTTTTATGCCCAATTTTTTTTTATAATGAAAGGTGATGGGATAATGATCGAGGGTTTGTCAGATTGACCACCGAGCAACTTCGTATTATTGATAAGAAAAGATAATCATGTACACATGAAGGGTTAACTTGACAATGACAACAGAGTTATATCAACACATCAGGATCGGACATCGGAAGATTAATGATGTGTTGATACAGCTCTGCTGTCATTGTCATTTTGACCCTTCACGTGTACTTGATTATTGTTTTTATAAGCACATTAACCGGAATCCTGATCAATCGGTGCCTTCGAAATGGAATATTTTCAGACGAATAACGAATAAAACCGAACGAGGCTGAGAATGCCTCGTGGCATTGCCCGCACTTATTAATAGGTGGTGAAATGTGTAATACACGCAACAAATGGGGACATTGCCAAGTTGATCGATTTTCGTAATGTTTATTATTCTTAAATTCTATTTTGAATGTTGGTGCAAAATCTAAGATACGCGACATTTAGAATTTGCTTTATTACATTATTTTATGTATTATCATATCCCTAGAGACTGGTGGGATGGCTAACCCTGGGAGAAGTCACAATTTGAGCCACCATCCTATAGTCTAATATGAATAAAGGCCTATACAGTCTGTGTGAAATATTTCCAAATAATGTGTGTATGTGGTACCAAAATAAAGCCAAGAGATTTCCCCTGCTGATGCGCTTTGTTCTGTATAATTTGCTTTCGTAAGACAAAAGTTATGCTAAATTCTGTGCGACGAGGAACAAATCGAAATTGAGCACCTCATGGCCATTATGCGAAACCTATACACAAAGGCATGGGACGGCGTGCGAAAAATGGATGTTTCTTGATTGTAGAAAACTAGTCATATTTCATAAAGTACAACACCGAATGTGATGAAAAAATTGCAGGTGAAAGTCTGATCTTCCTGCTTTATGAAAATACCAAACAATAGCAGACTGTGATTAATCTTCATACCATAACAAAAAGTTTTCCAATTGTACCATTTTATTTGACACAGACTGTATAAAAACATCAAACACATTTTTTGATAATACGTCATGAAGGTGGAATATACATTTACCTGATATTGCACAACATATTCGTGCCCCCCCCCCCTTACCTTTTCCTACAACGATGACTTCTCTCCAGGTCCGTCGGTTGTCAGATTGACCTTGAGGACGCCTCGTACAGGCATAACGTATTTGTCGGTGCTCCTCATCCTTGCGCTCTGTGCAGCCGAAAGACGCAGACGAATTCCCTCCTGGATAAAATTGTTTGGCTTTGAGGAGATTGTTATCGACTCTTTTGTATGTGTTCGACTTGAGAATTCAATTATCTTTCTTGTGAGTTTAGTGATCTTCCTGTTTGTCTTGTCGTTTTCAATTCTTTTGAGATCATAAGGAATTCCCTCTCATGCTTTTTCAATTTCAAGCGCCATCGCACTCATATCGATTCTGAACCCTAAACCCCCGAAAGGCCGATTTTTTTTTTTGTTGACGCCTCCTCCCCCCCCCCCCACCATTATCGCTCGGCCACATGACGTGAAAAAAAACCTTGAAACCTTTTGTCTGTCCGGGTTTACGCGAAACAAATTTGTTACCAAAATCTGAAATTTCACACCTTGATAATAAAGCTAGTGACTCCTGGTAAAAAAACAATGAATGTTATTTAATTTTTTTTTACAGATGATTTTTTTCCTTTATACTTTCAATTGTCGTATATAATCGTAGCCTTTAAGAAGAGCAAACAAAGAAAAGAAAACATTATATAGCCCTGAGGATACATGCAGGTAATATGGGCCCCCCTAAAGCTAATTTGCCTAATTTGCATAAAATTACGAAATGACAACACAGTCTAATCTTTGTTTATATGAATCAATAACTACTGCCTAACTTTTATTGTGAAGAAAAACAATTATCACCACTCCCCCTGTCTGCAAATATTCAAATGTTGACGTCATTACAAAGTGCCCATATTACCTGCATGTGCAGGTAATATGCACATGTATTAATGTATTTTAAAAAACTACAATGACTCTACCATGTCTGAATTTGCTTAAAATTTTGAAATCAATTAACTTTGGATATAATTTGAAAATTATAAACCCTTCAGTAAATCCTTTGACTATATTTCCATTGTTATGTATTTGTATATTTATTTCTTTTTTTTTTAAATATTATTTATAAATATTATTTTCATTATACAAATCTAAATAGGTCTACAAGTAAGTGTATTTTATTTAAATTATAATACTGTGAGTATAACCCCAAAAAATCGTAGCAAAGAGATTGATGACCTCATCCCAATATTTAAGTAACCGGAATCATTTCCGCCATTTTTGGAATGTCCATATTACACCTGCACTATATGTGACTATGTGTCCAGGCAAGCATTCAATGCCACATTGCACCCTTCACTAAAACAAATTGACCTGTAACACGCTAGTAAATGATCAAAATGAAAGCTATAAAGCTTACTAAATATACAAAATAATTGAGGTTACCCTCAAAACACTCTTTCACCATCACATTCTTGTGAAATATCAAATTTTACATCAGTCAAAAAATGCGTAAGTTTTCCCCTACCTTGTTGGTTTTAAGCAATTTTCTCAGAAGAAATTTCCGGCATCAGATGCTCTCACACGACGAATATTTTTCGTATACAAGTTCATATGAACAACATTAAGGTGTTCACACCAGTCACCGGTCAACCGTTCGACGGTCACGACATGATTTGATTCAAGGTGGCCCATATTGCCATGCTGGCCCCATATTACCTCTATGTAACCCTATGCCTTCGTAAGAAAGAAACAAAGATGAATTTACCTGAACGACAACATTTTTAATTCATATCAATTCTACTACAACGTGAAATGTAAATCTAACGTAACATTAAAATCTAAACAAATGAGAGACGCCCGTCCATTATTTGAGGAGGAACGCAACATTACATTCATGAGTTAGTGGAAAATACATGCAGCTTAGCGGCGCAGAATGGTCACAAACACCGCGCAAACGGGCGGAGCCGACCGAATGACAACTGCATGCAATTATTACTTTAGCGTACACAAAAACTTCCCCTGTCGTAAAATGGTATTATCATCGATCCGTCGAGGAAATTAGTCATGGAATATGAATAATATATTGAACTTTATCATAGTTTTCGTAGGTAGATATCTTCAGACCAAGATTGGGGAAAAGAAGACATTATGGCAAGCCTATAACACCATTATTGTTCTAAAGTTTAATCAGAATCTTTATTTCACATAGATTGATGTCCTAACGATTATTGATATAAATAGTGATCTTGTCACATCTTGCGAAGACAGCCGCCACATGCCATAATATGCAATTGATATGCGGAAATATTGACCCATCGAGTAAAGAATTTGTTTGTGAAAATGTTCAATAGTGACAAGGACTTTATTTTAACCCGGCCATCGGAATAAAGTACCATATTAAAACTGAGAATTCGAAGCTTTTAAAAACTGCTTGAATCATTAAGGCTGTAATATAAATTAATGCGTAATCAAGGAAGATGATATGCAGCGTAATGAGCTATTTTGATAGCAAAATTGGCCATAAGTACAGGATTTGCTCTTACAGGATTTCGAAATTGACACAAAGTGACAGGACTTTTTTTTTCTTCCTTTTCGCAATAATTATCCTATTTTTTGAAAAATTCCCTGACTTATTAGCGTACTTATTCAAGTTGATACATTTCTTTGAAAAGGTAATTGCTCACCATAATCAGAAAACAAAGTGAAAAAACTTTGCAAAACAAAAAGACTATGGGCACACCGAGTAATTAGCGCCCATAGGCTCACGTTAAATTAACGCTCTTCAAAAACAGACATTCCAAAATTCTGTCGATGGATATCGTTTTAATTATACACAGCAAAGTTAAAATTTAAAGGACTCGTAGTTAAGGGACTTATAGAAAATTTTGTCAGCTCAAACAAAAAATCAAGAATCCTTGAGCGAGACTATGACAAAAGAGACGACTTTTGTACGCGTGATTAGTAGATGTACAAAATTGCGAAAAAGATTCCTAAAAAATAAGCCAAATTGCCAATCTTCAACTAAATGGTAAATTATGAAAGAGTAGGACTTATAGCACATATTTATTCATTAAAACAGCAACATAAAACCATTAAATTATTTTATATGACCATTTTCCATCAATAAAAATGACCTCATCTTGGTACGCCTTCCCAAAAAACCTTGCGTGCATATCATTTACTCGTGTGTACCCTATAGTGGGGGTCATATTTAAAAAATATTGTATTTTTTGTGTTTAATGTAAAGAGTTTGATCAACTGAATAAAACTGATACCAAGCATTCCTTGTATAAGCAAGGAATTTGCAAACAGGAGTTGAAAAACAGACCCCGTGCCGACCCAATTAACGCGCAATAACAGCAATCTTGTTGAAAAAATCATTTGGGGTCCGGGGCGCGATCCCGGATGCCAAAGGATGGCCGAAACTGGCAAGCTAGTTATTGGTTTACAAGCAGGTGATCAAAATCAGTGTTTGCATCTTTATAAAGAGCCCCCCCCTCTGTCTATCTTTCTACCATAGCCGCCCCCCCGATTAAAAAGCAGGAATGTGGAACTGAATACAAAAACAACTCCCCCCCCCGTGCTTGCTCTTATTTTGTCACGTCGTCGACTCTCACATAAATAAAAAATAACGGGCAGAGGTTTATACAGAGCTAAAGTTCTTATTTTGTCTTCTTATTTGACGGTTGATATAACGGAAAGCAACCGAAAATTGAATCCTCCT
>CALNVZ010003430.1:40510444-40524824 GCA_940671915.1 Paracentrotus lividus | reverse complement strand
CCTCTCCAGGTCGTCCGGTGTCAGATTGACCTTGAGGACGCTCGTAAACAAGGTCAATAACTATTTTGCCGGTGCTCTCTCCTTTGCTGCCCTCTGTGCAAGCCGAAGAGACGCAAGACAATTTCTCCTGGAGTATTGTTTCCTGGCTATGGGAGATTGTCGACTCTTTGTATGGTTTCGACTGAGAATTCAATACTTTCTTATTGAGTTTAGTGATCTCCTTGTTTGTCTGTTCGTGCAATTTCTTTGAGATCAAAGATGTCCCCTCTCTGCTTTTTCAATTTCAAGCGCCATCGCACTGCCATATCGATTCTGAACCCTAACCCCGAAGGCCGATTTTTTTTTTTTGTGACGCCTCCTCCCCCCCCCCCCACCATTATCGCTCGGCCAGCATGACGTTGAAAAAAAACTTGAACCTTTTTGCTCAGTCCGGTGGTTACGCGAAACAAATTGTTGTGTACCAAAATCTGAAATTTCACACCTTGAAATAAAGCTAGTGACTCCCCGTAAAAAAACAATGAATGTTATTTAATTTTTTTTTACAGATGTTTTTTTCCTTTATACTTTTCATTTGTCGTATATAATCGTAGCCTTTAAGAGAGAGCACACAAAAAGAAAAGAAAACATTTATAGCCTAGGGTACATGCAAGGTAATATGGGCCCCTAACTAATGCTAATTTGCCAGATCATAAAATTACGAAATGACACACAGTCTAATCTTTGTTTATATGAATCAATAACTACTGCTCTAACTTTTATTGTGAAGAAAAACAATTATCACCAACCCCCTGTCTGCAAATATTCAAATGTTGACGCTCATTACCAAAGTGCCCATATTACCGCATGTGCAGGTAATATGGCACATGTAATGTAATGATTTTTAAAAACTACAATGACTCTACCATGTCTGGAATTTGCTTAAAATGTTGAAAATCATTAACTTTGAGATATAATTTGAAATTATAAGACCCTTCAGTAAATCCTTTGACTATATATTTCATTGTTATAGATTTGTATATTATTTCTTTTTTTAATAATTAAATAATTATTTCATTATTTCATCATAATAGGCCTACAATAAGTTATATATTATTAATTATAATACTTGGAGTATACCCCAAAAATCGTAGCAAAGAGATTGATGCCCTCATCCCAATATTAAGTACGGAATCATTCCGCCATTTTGGATGTCCATATTTACCTGCACTAATGTGTGCTGTGTCCAGGCAAGCATTCAATGCCACCATGCACCCCTTCACTAAAACAAATTGACCTGTACAACGCTAGAGTATGATCAAAATGAAAGCTATAAGCTTACTAAATATACAAAATAATTGAGGTTACCCCCCTCAAAACACTCTTTCACCATCACATTCTGTGAAATATCAAATTTTACATCAGGGAAAAAAAATCGCGTAAGTTTTCCCTAACCTTGTTGGTTTTAAGCAATTTTCTCAGAAGAAATTTCCGGCATCAGATGCTCTCACGACGATATATTTTCGTATACAAGTTCATATGAACAACATTATGTGTATCACACCAGTCACGGTCACGTCGACGGTCACGACATGATTTGATTCAGGTGGCCCATATTACCTGCTGGCCCCATATTACCTCATGTAACCCTATGCCTTCGTAAGAAAGAAAACAGGAATGAATTACCTGACGACAACATTTTTAATTCATATCAATTCTACTACAACTGAAATGTAAATCTAACGTAATGACATTAAAATCTAACATAGAGACGCGTCCAATTATTTGAGGAGGGGAAACGCAACATTACATTCATGAGTTTAGTGGAAAATACATGCAGCTTAGCGGCGCAGAATGTCAACAAAACCCGCGCTAACGGCGGAGCGACCGATTGACAACTGCATGCAATTATTACTTTAGCGTACACAACAAAAACTTCCCTGTCGGTAAAATGGTATTATCAGTCGATCCGTTCGAGGAAATTAGTCATGGAATATGAAATAAAATAATTGAACTTTTTATATAGTTTTCGTAGGTAGATGCTTCAGACCAGATTGGGGAAAGAAGACAATTATGCAAGCCTATAACACCATTGCTAAAGTTTAATCAGAATCTTAATTTCACATAGATTGATGTTCCTAACGATTATTGATATAAATAGTGATCTTGTCACATCTTGAAGACGCCGTCCCCAACATGCGATATGCAATGTGATATGCGGAAATATTGACCCATCGAGTAAAGATTTGTTGTGATAATGTTCAAAGTGACAGGACTTTTTTGGTTAACCCGGCAATCGGAATGAAAGTACCATATTTGGAAACTGAGAATTACAAGCTTTTAAAAAACTGCTTGATCATTAAGGCTGCTAATATAATTTAATGCGTAATCAAGAAAGATGATTATGCAGCGTAATGAGCTATTTTTGAAGCAAAATGGCCATATTGTACAGGAATTTGCTCTTACATGGATTTCGAAATTGACACAAGTGGACAGGACTTTTTTTTTCCCTTGCATTAAGAGTTATTCCTATTTTTTGAAAAATTCTGACTCATTAGCGTACTTATTCAAGTTGATCATTTCTTTAAAAGGTAGTTGCTCACCATAATCAAGAAAACAAATGGAAAAAACTTTGCAAAACAAAAAGTCTATTGGGGGGCACACGAGTAAATAGACGCCCATAGGCTCACGTGTTTAAATTAACGCTCTTCAAAAACAGACATTCCAAATTCTGTCGATGGATATCGTTTTAATTATCAACAGCAAAGTATAAAATTTAAAGGACTCGTAGTTAAGGGACTTATAGAAAATTTTGTCAGCTCAAACAAAAAATCAAGAATCCTTGAGCGAGACTATGACAAAAGAAAACGACTTTTGTACGCGTGATTTAGTAGATGTACAAAATGCGAAAAAGATCCTAAAAAATAAGCCAAATTGCCCAATCTCAACAAAATGGTAAAATTATGAAAGAGTAGGACTTATAGCACATATTTATTCATTAAAACAGCAACATAAAACCATTAAATTATTTATATGACCATTTTCCATCAATAAAAATAGACCTCATCTTTGGTACGCCTTACCAAAAAACCTTGCGTGCATATCATTTACTCGTGTGTACCCTATAGGTGGGGTCATATTTAAAAAAATATTGTATTTTTTGTGTTTAATGTAAAGATTTGATCAACTGATAAAAAACTGATACCAAGGCAATTCCTTGTATATAGCAAGGAATTGCAAACAGAGTTGAAAAACAACCCCGTGCCGACCCCAATTAACGCGCAATATACAGCAATCTTGTTGAAAAATACAATTTGGGGTACCGGGGCGCGATACCGGATGCCAAAGGATGCCGAAACTGGCAAGCTAGTTATTGGTTTACAAGCAGGTCGATCAAAAATCAGTGTTTGCATCTTTATAAAGAGCCCCCCCCCTCTGTCTATCTTTCTTACCATTAGCCCCCCCGATTAAAAAGCAGGAATGTGGAACTGAATACAAAAAACAACTCCCCCACCCCCCCGTGCTTGCTCTTTATTTTGTCACGGTCGACTCTCACATAAATAAAAAAATAACGGCAGAGGTTTATACAGAGCTAAATTCTTATTTTGTCTTCTTAATTTGACGGTTGATATACGAAAGCACCGAAAATGATTATTAAATCACTTAAGTGCTACCAAATGTCGAGATTTTAGTCTATAAAACGTTTCTCGAGCATTGCCGAGTAAAAGTTTTTTGCGATTTCAGAGACAGAAAACACCCCCCTTACAACGCTTAATACTAGCCATCCGCGTAGGGGGCACACGAGTAAATAGGAGCCATAGGCTCACGTTGTTAAATTAACAGCTCCTTCAAAAACAGACAATGTCCAAAATTCTGTCGATGGATATCGTTTTAATTTATCACAGCAAAAGTTATGAAAATTAAAGATCTCGTAGTTAAGGGACTTATAGAAAATTTTGCTCAGCTCTCAAACAAAAAATCAGAATCTTGAGCGATGACTATGACAAAAGAGAACGACCTTTTTTGTATCTGCGTTGATTTAGTGAGATGTACAAAATTGCGAAAAAGATTTCCCTAAAAAAATAAAGCTCCAAATTGCCCCACATCTCACAATAATTGGTAAATTATGAAAGAGTAGGACTATATAGCACACTATTTATTCATTAAACAGCAACATAAAACATTAATTATTTGTATATGAACCATTTTCCATCAATAAAAATGACCTTCATTCTTTGGTACGCCCTTCCCAAAAAACCTTGCGTCGCATATATCATTACCTCTGTGACCCTTAAATAGTGGGGTATAATTTAAAAAAATAATTGTGTATTATTTTTTGTGTTTAATGTAAAGAGTTTTAATAACTGATAAAACTGATTAACCAAGCAATTCCTTGTATAAAGCAAGAATTCTGCACAAAACAGTGAGTTAGAAACAGCCCCGTGCCCCCTACCCCCAATTAAACCAGCGCATAACAAAGCAAATCCTTGTTGACAAAATAACATTGTGGGTACCGGGGCGCGATCACCGATGCAAAGGATGCCGAAACTGGCCAAGCTAGTTATTGAGTTTATACAAGCAGCGTCCGATCCAAAAATCAGTGTTTTGCATGCTTGTATAAAAAGCCCCCCCCCCTCTGTCCTATCTTCTTCTACTCATAAAGACCCCCCCCCCGATTGAAAAGCCAGTAATGATGGAAACTGAATACAAACAACACTCCCCCCCCCCCCGTGCTTGCTATCTTTATTTTTGTCACGATACGCGCTTCACAAATAAATAAAAAAATAACGCAGAGTTATAACAGAGCTAAAGTTCTTTATTTTGTCTTCTTTATTTGACGCGTTGATATACGTAGAAAGGCACGAAAATGATTATTAATCCACTGAGTGGTACCCAAATGTCTCCGAGTTTCCTAGTTGCTATAAACGTGTCTCTCACGAGCCATTGCCGAGTTAGTTTTTTGGCGGATTTCAGAAGACAGAAGACAACTCCTCACTTACATAACAACGTTAATCTAGCCGTCGCCTAAAGGGGGCACACGAGTAAATAGACGCCCATAGGCTCACGTGTTTAAATTAACGCTCTTTCAAAAACAGACATTCCAAAATTCTGTCGATGGATATCGTTTTAATTATCACAGCAAAAGTTAAAATTTAAAGGACTCGTATTAAGGGACTTATAAAGAAAATTTTGTCAGCTCAAACAAAAATCAAGAATCCTTGAGCGAGACTATGACAAAAGAGACGACTTTTGTACGCGTATTTAGTAATGTACCAAAATTGCGAAAAAAATCCAAAAAATAAAGCCAAATTGCCCAATCTTCAAACTAAATGGAATATATGAAAGAGTAGGACTTATAGCACATATTTATTCATTAAACAGCAACATAAAAACCATTAAATTATATTTATATGACCATTTCCATCAAAAAATGACCTCATCTTTTGGTTACGCCTTCCCAAAAAAACCTTGCGTGCAATATCATTTACTCGTGTGTACCCTATAGTTGGGGTCATAATTTAAAAAAATATTGGTATTTTTTGTGTTTAATGTAAAGAGTTTGAATCAACTGATAAAACTGATACCAAGCATTCCTTGTATAAGCAAGGAATTTGCAAAACAGGAGTTGAAAAAACAGACCCCGTGCCGACCCCAATTAACGCGCAAGAGCAATCTGTTGAAAAATAACATTTGGGGTCCGGGGCGCGATCCCGGATGCCAAAGGATGCCCGAAACTGGCAAGCTAGTTATTGGTTTACAAGCAGGTCGATCAAAATCAGTGTTTTGCATCTTTATAAAGAGCCCCCCCCCCTCTGTCTATCTTTCTACCATAAGCCCCCCCCCCGATTAAAAAGCAGGAATGTGGAACTGAATTACAAAAACAACTCCCCCCCCCCCGTGCTTTCTCTTTATTTGTCACGTCGACTCTCACATAAATAAAAAATAACGGGCAGAGGTTTATAAAGAGCTAAAAGTTCTTATTTTGTCTTCTTATTTGACGGTTGATATACGGAAAGCACCGAAAAATGATTATTAAATCCACTGAGTGTACCAAATGTCCGAGTTTCTTAGTCTATAAAACGTTCTCGAGCATTGCCAGTAAGTTTTGCGATTTCAGGACAGAAGACACCCCCCTTTACAACGTTAATCTAGCCTCCGCTAAAGGGGCACACGAGGTAAATAGACGCCCATAGGTCACGTGTTAAATTAACGCTTTCAAAAACAGACATTCCAAAATTCTGTCGATGGAATCGTTTTAATTATCACAGCAAAGTTAAAATTTAAAGGACTCGTAGTTAAGGACTTTATAGAAAATTTTGTCAGCTCAAACAAAAAAATCAAGAATCCTTGAGCGAGGACTATGACAAAAGAGACGACTTTTGTACGCGTGATTAGTAGAGTACAAAAATGCGAAAAAGATTTCCTAAAAAATAAGCCAAATTGCCCAATCTTCAACTAAATGGTAAATTATAAAGAGTAGGCTTATACCACATATTATTCATTAAAACAGCAACATAAAACATTAAATTATTTATATGACCATTTTCCATCAATAAAAAGGACCTCATCTTTGGTACCCTTCCCAAAAACCTTGCGTGCATATCATTACTCGTGCTGTACCCTATAGTGGGGGTCATATTTAAAAAAATATTTATTTTTTGTGTTTAATGTAAAGAGTTTGATCAACTGATAAAAACTGATACAAGCATTCCTTGTATAAGCAAGGAAATTTGCAAACAGGAGTTGAAAAACAGACCCCGTGCCGACCCCCAATTAACGCGCAATAACAGCAAATCTTGTTGAAACATTAACATTTGGGGTCCGGGGCGCGATTCCCGGATGCCAAAGGATGCCGAAACTGGCAAGCTAGTTATTGGTTTACAAGCAGGTCGATCAAAATCAGTGTTTGCATTCTTATAAAGAGCCCCCCCCCTCTGTCTATCTTTCTACCATAGCCCCCCCCCCGATTAAAAGCAGGAATGTGGAACTGAATACAAAAAACAACTCCCCCCCCCGTGTTGCTCTTTTATTTGTCACGTCGACGCTCACATAAATAAAAAATAACGCAGGAGGTTTATACAGAGCTAAAGTTCTATTTTGTCTTCTTATTTGACGGTGATATACGGAAGCACCGAAAATGATTAATAAATCCACTGAGTGTACCAAATGTCGAGTTTCTAGTCTATAAAAAACGTTCTCCGAGCATTGCCGAGTAAGGTTTTTGCGATTTCAGAGGACAGAAGACACCCCCCTTACAAACGTTAATCTAGCCTCCGCATAAAGGGGGCAACACGAGTAAATAGACGCCCATAGGCTCACGTGTTAAATTAACGCTCTTCAAAAAAACAGACATTCCAAAATTCTGTCGATGGATACGTTTTAATTATCACAGCAAAAGTTAAAATTTAAAGGACTACGTAGTTAAAGGGACTTATAGAAAATTTTGTCAGCTCAAACAAAAAATCAAGAATCCTTGAGCGAGACTATGACAAAAGAGAACGACTTTTGTACGCGTGATTTAGTAGATGTACAAAATTGCGAAAAAGATTCCTAAAAAATAAGCCAAATTTGCCCAATCTTCAACTAAATGGTAAATTATGAAAGAGGAGGACTATATAGCACAATTTATTCATTAAACCAGCAACATTAAAACCATTAAATTATTTTATATGACCATTTCCATCAATAAAATGACCTCACTTTGGTACGCCTTCCCAAAAAACCTTGCGTGCATATCATTTACTCGTGTGTACCCTATAGTTGGGGTCATATTTAAAAATATTGTATTTTTTGTTTAAGTAAAGAGTTGATCAACTGATAAAAACTGATACCAAGCATTCCTTGTATAGCAAGGAAATTTGCCAAACCAGGAGTTGAAAAAACAACCCCCCCTGCCGACCCCAATTAACGCGCAATAACAGCAATCTTGTTGAAAAATAACATTTGGGTCCGGGGCGCGATCCCGGATGCCAAGATGATGCCGAAACTGGCAAGCTAGTTATTGGTTTACAAGCAGGTCGATCAAAATCAGTGTTTGCATTCTTTAATAAAAGAGCCCCCCCCTCTGTCTATCTTTCTACCATAGCCCCCCCCCCCGATTAAAAGCAGGAATGTGGAACTGAATACAAAAACAAACTCCCCCCCCCTTGCTTGCTCTTTAATTTTGTCACGTCGACGCCTCCACATAAATAAAAAATAAACGGGCAGAGGTTTATACAGAGCTAAATTTCTTATTTTTGTCTTCTTATTGCACGGTTGATATACGGAAGCACCGAAAATGATTATTAATCCACTGAGTGTACCAAATGTCCGAGTTTCTAGTCTTAAAACGTTCTCCGAAGCATTGCCGAGTAAGTTTTTGCGATTTCAAGAGACAGAATGACACCCCCCTTACAACGTTAATCTAAGCCTCCGCTAAAGGGGCACACGAGTAAATAGACGCCCATAGGCTCACGTGTTAAATTAACGCTCTTCAAAAACAGACATTCCAAAATTCTGTCGATGGATATCGTTTAATTATCACAGCCAAAGTTAAAATTTAAAGGAACTCGTAGTTAAGGCGACTTATAGAAAATTTTGTCAGCTCAAACAAAAATCAAGAATCCTGAAGCGAGACTATGACAAAAGTAGACGACTTTTGTACGACGTGATTTAGTAGATGTACAAAATTGCGAAAAAAGATTCCTAAAAAATAAGCCAAATTGCCCAATCTTCAACTAAATGGGTAAATTATGAAAAGAGTAGGACTTATAGCACATATTTATTCATTAAAACAGCAACATAAAACCATTAAATTATTTTATATGACCATTTTACCATAATAAAAAAACCTCATCTTTTGGTACGCCTTCCCAAAAAACCTTGCGTGCATATCATTTACTCGTGTGTACCTATGGGCGCGTTCGCTTTGGATAGACGTGATAGCGCCTCCTTCTCATTAAGATTTACAACTAGAATTGATATGGTCTGATAGTGATCTACAAATAAATTTTCTTTTGTCTGACTTACTACTGTTTATATTTTCATGATTCAATACGCGCGTATATGGAATGTATTTATAATGATCATTATAGATGCCAGATATTGTTCACCTTATTAGAATTCGGGAAGAAGTATAATAAAATAAGGATTCATACATAATATTTTAGATAATGAATGTCCAAATGGTTTTTATCTTCAGACTGCTTTCGGGAGAGTGGGATTCGGTAATACCTAAAATTGGAACATTCTGTTGAGTTTAAAAAAATAATAATAACCTCATCTTATAATATAACTTATCATTTGATTGGGGTAAAGGATTAATTTATTGCTTCCTACTCGTGGTATTTTGATTTGTAAATTTTTATTGCCTTTGATCACACAATCGCATTTTTCATATCTTGAATAGAACGAGGGAGGTGGGAAGAAAGAAGAGAGAGAGATAGAGAGAGAGAGATAGAGAGAGAAAGAGAGAGATAGATAGAGAGAGATATAGAGAGAGAGAGAAGAGAGAGAGAGATAGAAGAACAGAGAGAGAAGAAGAGATAGAGAGAGAGAGAGAGAAGAAGAGACAGAGAGAGAGATAGAAGAGAGGGAGATAGAGAGAAAGAAGAGAGAAGAGAGAGATAGAGAGAGAAGAGATAAGAGAGAGAGAGAGAGAGAGAGAAGAGATAGAGAAAGAGGGAGAAGGAGAGAGAGTGAGAAGAGAGAGAGAAGAGAGAAGGAGAGAAGAGAGAGAGAGATTAAGGAGAAGAGAAGAAGAGAGGAGAGAGATTGAGAGAAGATCGATAGAAGAGGAGAGAGAATAGAGAGAGAGAGAGAGAGAGAGAGAATAGGAGATAGACGAGAGAGAGAGAGAGAGAGAGAAATAGAAGAGAGAGATAGAGAAGAGAGAGTAGAGAGAGAAGAGAGAAGAAAAGGGAAGAGAGATAGAGAGATAGAGAAGAAGAGAAGTATAAGAGGAGACGGATAGGAGAGTAGAGAGAGAGAGAGAGAGAGAGAGAGATAGGGAGAGGAGAGAGAGAGGGGGAGGAGGAGACAGGAGGAAAGGCAACGCCGAGGGGAATAATCATCAAATTCAAATCATATAGGAAAAGGCAGGAGGTAATAACTAATCGACGAAAGCTGAAAGGTACAAAAAAATCTCTTGTAGAAGACCTGACACAGAAAAACCAAGATCTTCTTAATAGAGCCAATGCATGTAGCCCCGAGGTCCTGAATGCTTGGAGTGCAGACGGTCGCATCATTGCACTACTTGCTGAAGTCGACGACGATGGGAAAAACTTGAAAAAAGTAATCCATGACACTGAACAGCTCCAGAAACTAAAGCAGAGTACCCCAAAACCACAAACAGTGAATGATTAAAAAAGATACTCATAGTCAACATAATATAGGATTTGTTCCTGGTTGGACAGTCTTTCGCTTGACATATGTATTTATCTTTTGATAAATCTTTTTCTTAGTTTTTTTTTTAATATTCTATTTCTTCATAACATTTTTTGTTAAAACTTGTACTTATATTTGTTCTTTATGTGTGTACATATGTATATGTGTGTATGGGCTTAAACACTTCTTCTATTGTCTGTGTTTTACCTATACAGTGTGTTCCTAAAAAAGAGGACCGAAGTTCAAAGGTCAGTCATTCCGAAAGTATATGGTTTATTCTTGTGATTTGTTACTAGAATAATAAGTAACTCATCAGCTTTGATTTGAGACATTGCTGACGTCTAAATTGTAATGGGTCACAGAGTTAGGCTCCTTTGAAGGTAATAGGTACAAAACCCGTTTTTTCCAAGTTTTTGGTTTTGGGGGTACGAAACAAAATTTTTGTTAGTTTTTGGTTTCATCGTTTTGGGGTATTTTTCACACAAGGTTTCAATGAAATTCAATCTCATTTTCCAAAGGACCACTGGCAATGAGATGGGTTCACTATTATGGGCCTCTGGAGTCGTGGTGACGTCGTGGTGACGTCTCCTGAGACTTCAGGGCGTCGTGGGTAAATCGAACAAAAGTCTGAAAAAATTGTATTTTATTTAGAAGGTTATGTATTTATTAATTCCAACCGGATTGCAGGTCGTGGAGGTGGTGTTGCGTTTTTTATATCTAATTATATGGAATAAGGTTGCAGAAGTGATATTCCTTATACTGAACGAGGTTAAAATGACATCGAGTTATTATTCATTGATATATTAAACAGATCATAATCATGTAAAAAATACAATTGGTTGTAATGTACAGAAAACCAGTTCTGGCATTGATAAATTCTTACAATTTTATGATCATATTACTTTGCCAAACAAAAGTGTGAAAATAGTAATATATTTTTACTGGAGAATTTTAATATTGATATTTACAAGCAAGTACAAAATTCTCAAGGTGTTAATTTTCTGAGTGTAAATTCTTCATTATGGTCCTTCCTCTCATCAATAGGCCAACTCGCATAACTTGTAATTCCGCTACATTAATCGATAATATTTTTTTACAAAATGTCATTAACAGAGACTTTTATAACTGGGAGTTTCTGTGTTGATATTTTCTGATACATTACCCATTTTCCTTCTGTCGACAAAATCAAATTTTAAGCCCTATGCTTCCGATAAACCATAATATTTTCACGCAAAAATTATAGATGATGGAATAATTGCACTATAAAATGCACTCCTATGTAACAGACTGGGTTTTCATTGTTTCATTCTTCCGATGCTAATGTCTTACGAATTATTTTATTTCTAAATGAAAATTGCATTTGATGAATTTCTTACCTTTGACGAGGAGAAGGACAAACAAATCTTGTATTCGTAAACCTTGAGATAACACATACTCTATTACGTTTCATAAAAAGAAAAATAACTTTTTTAAAATATTCCTGCATGATCGTAAATCTTCTAATGAAAACAAAATATAAAAATACAGAAATAAAGTGAATAACCTACTTCGAAATGCGTAACAAGCAATTTTTATTCACAACCAAGATTAAAAGAAAAGCAATAATGACTATAAAACGAGTACATGCTCTGTTATGAAAAAATATTAGGTAAATCACCAAAGCGAATTTGAACCAGAATCTTCCTTAACGTAAATGATAAGCAAAATTGAACAAACCGAAGAGATTGGCAATGAATTTAAGCTTATAGTTTTTATATTCGTGTAACCAGGCAATCGAATACATCTATGCCTTCACGATGATAATAACATTCTATTTTACAGATTATTTAAAGAACCAAATTCTAATTCTTATTTTTAAACTAATTACTGAACGTGAAATTATTAGAAACGTGTAAAACATTTACGGAATAGTAAAATCTTGTGGATTGATAAATCAGTTCAGTCATTTTGAAAAAATAATTCATTCTATTGGCTTATCCATTATCAAATATTTTTTAAATCAGTCTTAGAGACAGGAATATTTCCCGATAAATTGCTGAAAATAGCCAAATTTACAGTATACAAAAAAGCATAATCCTCACTTTTTGAAATTATGGACCCATTCTATTATTACCGGGCATTATTAAAGTGTTGGAAAAATGTGCTATACAATCGATTTTAATTCTTATCTATGTATATAACAATAATTATAACAAATAGTCAGCTACGGTTTTCGACTAATCCTCAACCATGCACGGCTTATAAATCTCCCAGGACAAGGCTATTTCTTTTATTAAGAAATCTTGGTTATTGGGATATTTTCTAGACCTTTCTAAAGCTTTGATATTGTAGACCATGAAATACTCTTATATAAACTTAATTACTATGGTGTTCGGGTATCAGTTACAATGGTTTCAGAAGTTATTCTTAAAATAGTCGTTATCAATATACTGTTTTCCAAATTATTTCTCTGATTCATACCCTTGTCCACGTGGTGTTATCCCCAAGATCTATTTAGGGCGCCCTTATTTATTTTAATTTTTATGTTAAATGACATTATTAATCAAGTGACAAATTGAATTTACTATGTATGCAGAACGAACACTTTATCTTTATACCCAGCCCCGGACAAATTTGAACACTTAGCTATTAATGTAACCAATGGAATTAACAAACAAGTTTCTATTGGTTTAAAGCCAGATAAAACTAATTATTAGACAAGGAAAAAGACTAATTCAATGATATTTGTACACAATAATATGAAAAAAATTAAGAATTGACCTCGATAATTAATCTCACAATCAGAATCATCTCCCATCGTGTAAAAGTTGATGTTTTGTTTAATTTTCTAGGAATCCATATATTGAACGTAATCTAAAATGGGATGTGATAATAAATTTATATCGTAGGTAAAAACATACGTTTGGTGTGGCATATTGTATAAGTAGGACATTATATCAGTTTCTCTATGTTTTATTGTTATACATGCCTTTATTTCTACATCATTTATCATATTGTATTGCTGTTTGGGGTGGTTGTGGTAAGTTTAAAATGGCTAGGCATCATAACGATTTGGAGAAAAAAGCCTTTTTGCGCCATATGTACGAATAGCCATTATCTTGCCATTCAGGTCCTTTTTCGTTAAAATTAATCTCGCAACTCTTGACGTATACCATTCTTTACTGCAATTTATTGAGATTCTTGTACTACCGTAATCTACTGTCAACTGCAATATCAATATGGTTTTTTAATGTCAATTTTGGTCTGCATAGCCATTACACAGGAACAAAAAAGTTTTAACGTTGGAAAGTACTCTTACTATTTGAGTTAACATCTTTACGCTTTAATCTCCCTATAATTTGGAACTCAATACCTAACAACATACTGAATTGTAACAGTCAAAGACTATTTAAAAAATCACTTTTTATCCAAATATTCTTGAAAATTATCGTATTGCTGACATCTCCCATATAAGTTTAAACAAAGCTCACACCTTTTTTTTTTTCCTGACATAATTTGTGTTTTATTGCATGTCTTTATATTTAATGTTTAGTAGATTTAGTTTATCTTTTCTTAATGTTGTTAGTTCCTTATATGCCTGAAATTACTATAGATACAATATTACATCCAAAAAACGATCTCAAAAAAACTGCTTTAGAGAGAGAACTTACTCGACAAGGCCTCTATGGCTTTCGTTTTTGGTTCTCCTTTTTCACATTTCTACTTTTTGGATATAAATGCTTTATATGCTCTATAGTATACTATGTAATTGCATGCATTGCAGGCAGCTTAGTGTCGCGTATGACATCCTCCTGCAGCAATAACGGCTTCACAGCGCTGCCTCATGGAGCTAATGAGGTGATTAATGTCTCTGACGACCAGTGCATCCTATGCAGCCTCCAGAGCCACACCCAGCTGCCGCAGTCCAAGTGGATGGGCTTCGAGCTGCTGGATACTTCTCCCCATCATTTCGCAGACGTGCTCTATCTGGTTCAAGTCCGGAGACCTCGCTGGCCACTCCATACGCTCAATTCCATGGCCCTCAAGGAACTCGGTCACA
>CALNVZ010003430.1:40465275-40508488 GCA_940671915.1 Paracentrotus lividus | reverse complement strand
GAGGTATTTCCAGAAATAAAACACCTTGTATAAAAAAATTATATACGTTTTAAAAAGTGGTCCTTAACTTTTTTTGAGTAGTGTATATCAATGTGTAAATGTCTTAAAATAAAATGTACACGTACACAAGTTTGTGAAATCCAAAGAGAAAACCTTGATAACCTTGCCTTGAAACTTTTTGTTGAAAAAGAAAAAAACTGGTCATGATATTTCCCGAACAAAATAATTCCATAAATGATTTCAAGCGCAAATTACACCTGCGTCTTCGGAATGAATGCAATTATGAACTCCAATAGGTGAGTGCTGACAATCAACGAGACTTTCCTCATCACTAGAGCATGTGACATCATCAAGGAGGATTCTTCCACTGCCCCATCCGAAAACAGCCCTGGTTGGAGCCCTGTAAGCTCTGTAGAATCCCAACATTCTACAGACCACATCAGCATTATGAATATCCCAAAGATCATCGCAAATGGTTCCCCATTCTCCATCGAGATGAATCTCCACCGTTCCTTCTGCTTCGTTGCTACCTCCTACTAGACGAATAATATCTATTCATTTTTTTTTTCAAAACAGAAACGAAAAGAATGTATCATATACAATATATGATAATGCACATACAGTATATAAATTTTGTATACAAATGCAATTTTATACTGGCGTCAACAACATTAATGATACATATTATTTTTTGTAAATAAAGGTATTAAAATATCAATGATAATGACAGCTTTAGATTTGATACGATGGATTTCGTAGAAAATTCGTGCAGCGGAGGTACCTTGCAGGTGCAATGCATGTACGACGTACAGGAGGTTTTTACAATACCCTTACTACAGAAACGCAGGAATCGCAGAAGTTGACCAAGGACCTGTGCGTGTATTGTACATACAACGCAGGCTACGTTGATGGCATGTGCCCCGTAGCCTACGATGAGTTGTGACCGCCGCATTATTATGCTTCATTAAGAGACGTTTTCTATATACCTTATCTCTTTTGTAAATTAATTTACGAATATTGGAATCAATCCAAGGAATAGAACTATTTCTTGCCCTAATCTTTACGTTCTAGATAAGTTCCTCCGTCTTCCAGCGAAAACACGCTTGATCCAGTTGCGGATCCATGCAGGCGGGGGCGCTGGGGACGGGCGCGCCCCCTATAAATTGAAAACCACTTTATTGACTGTACATGTTAAAATCGGAAAATTTTGGAGGCGCCCCCCCCCCCCTATCCTCAAATCCTGGATCCGCCACTGCTGATCCGATAGTCGACAAACAAACACACATCTGATTCAACGGACTGTGATATGATACTTTTCGGTAGGTAAACGGAAGGACAAAATTTTCTTCCGATAAGTGACCGATATGAGCCCAAAAGCTCTGTGGAATGGGGGTATATAGCTATTTGTTGGCTCCATTTACCAAATGCTTATGCATATTCATATATCTGTAACTCCTTAGATATACGAAAGTGAAGGGACTGAAGAAAAAAAAAAATAATAATCATTAGTATGATATTCTTCAATAATGAAATCAGGTCAAGTTTGTTGCTGGTCAAGGGGAATTCCCGAGAGAATTTGGAACAAATAATTATTATGGCAAACATGAGGTCATTGCGAACAGTAAAAGCTACAGTCACACTGACACTTACGTTGAGTTACGTCCGGCTTTGCGTCCAAACATTTCCTTTTTCTGCGGATCCCCACGGATGCCTTCCTTTCTCAGTCGGCCGTGGAAATAGTGATAATTTCGTTCGTCCAATAAAACAAAGAAATACATAAGAAATGATAGAATAGAAGATGAAAAAACGATAAAACAACAAAAACGTAACTAAGGGTGGTATCTAACTTCACAGAGACGTCTCCACGACGGATAAAAAGTATTAGAGACGTCTCCGATACTTTATCGTCTCCGCGAAGTATACCACCCTTAACGTAAGTGCCTGTGTGACTAGAATTAAGTAAATAGCATGCATAGAGGACGCTTGTTTGCCAGGAAACAATGGTCGTATCGGGATTTTTATTTTTCACATTTCTTTAAAATTTCAGTTCGTTATGTGAGTGTAGGGGTGACAATCATGACAATAGGAATAATATGATAAAGGACGCTTATAGGACAGGAGAAAAAAAAAATCAACAAATCAACCAACTGCGCTTAGTCGAAGAGTTGTTCAAAACAGTTAGCCGTCATGGAAATATTGAAGCTTTGCTTTG
The DNA here is from genome assembly GCA_940671915.1 of Paracentrotus lividus. Taxonomy (NCBI): domain Eukaryota; kingdom Metazoa; phylum Echinodermata; class Echinoidea; order Camarodonta; family Echinidae; genus Paracentrotus; species Paracentrotus lividus. The sequence goes on along the minus strand of CALNVZ010003430.1, from coordinate 40,506,276 downwards.
CCTCTACGATCTGGATGAGTTTTATCTTGGTGCTATGTGTCGCGAATTTGTCAGAGGAACCCCCGGGAAACTCAACACTTTTTGCTCCTTTTACTATTCATTGTCCCGTTGCTGGAAATAATAAAACTTGTCTATGTGATCCTCCAAACATCACGTTAACAGATGCCGACTCATCTACAGCTTTTGATCAAGTTGCATGTGAATTAACACAGGACTTGATAAAATCTACAAATCCCAACCGATTCTATTTCCCGCGATCTAGGAACGTGTACTTAATATGCACGTCTAACAATTCTCTCAGCTATACCGAATTTCTAGAAAGTGTAGAAGAAGATTGCGGTAACATAGCAGAACAAGTTGATAGCTTAATTTACACCTATTGCTTCAAGCCGTTCAACATCACTGCCGAAACGTATATGGGATTGAGTAATCTGAAGAGATTGATATTGGCACAGGAAAATATTATATCTATCAGTCCAAATGCCTTTTCACCACTTAAAGATCTGGACGAATTGGGTTTAATCGAACTTAATTTACAGGCTCTTCCTCCAAGCATATTCAGTGGCTTATCCCATTTACATCAACTAAGCCTTTGGAATAATGACATTGCCAAGCTTCCAGACGGTGTGTTTGACGATCTTCAGGATCTAAAAATTCTATCACTAAGTAACAATGATATTACGCACATCTCAAATAATGTATTCAAATCTCTGCCATTCCTCGATATACTGAACCTAAATGACAACCGCATTTCATCAATACACCCCAATGCATTTAGGTCAATGAAAAACTTGAGAGAACTGGATATGTCCAGAAATCAACTCAACGAAACGTTTCACTTAAATTTTCTAGCAACTGAAAAACTTTCACTCTCTTACAATATGCTTGTTCATTTTCAGAGCGTACTGTAATAGGTCTTCAGATTTTAAAATCAATAGACTTGTCACATAACATCATATCGCATATGACTGATAGAGTTTTTCAGACGGATGAATCATATTTTTCCCTGTCGTCTGTTGATCTGACCAACAACCTCCTCGAATCTCTTCCGAAAAATATACTTCGTTGGGCGAGAAAACTCACGTCAATTGATATCAGAAACAACTGCTTGGGGACTCTCCCGGACGGACTCTTTAATATTCAATCGAACCCTCTTGGTGAAAACCGACTTGCAACTAATCAGTTGGCGGTAAAACTTAGTGGAAATCCATTTTCTTGTGATTGTCGACTCACGTGGTTACGTCAGTATGATAGAGAGGATGTGTGGATACACGATCGTGGTGATATTAAATGTTTTTCCCCATCAAACTTAAACGGAACATCGTTATTCGCGGTCCCACCTCAACTCTTCCGATGCCCTTTATCAGATTCAGTTTGTCCTATATTTTGCGAATGTTACGAGCTTTGGACCGATCCTAGTCGTGTCAATTCTCAACCGCGTGTGGTCATTGTCAAATGTAAATGTGGGAATCTTACTCGAATTTCAAAAGGCTTACCAACAAATACATCGGTGTTAGATCTATCTAGAAATCATGTGATCGACTTTGAAAAGGAGGTGGCTGACTTCGATGTACCTTTGTTAAACGAACTGATGTTTACTGAGTGTAATATTTCAAGTATAAAAGGCGGGATATTCAGAATGTTAAACTCACTTTCACTACTTAAACTCGACGGGAACAATTTCCACCATATCCCTAAGGGAACGTTTAAAGGTTTGACTCTACTAAACATGCTCTATCTCAACCATAGTAATAATGCGATATTGATAATGGGGTGTTTCTAGACACTCCCTTGCTGACCCATCTTTATCTACACGGAAATTTCCTCAAAGTCCTTCCGAATATTGCCACATTTCACAAAGGTGTCGTAATGATGACCCTTCATGGCAAGCCTTTGATTTGTAGCTGTAGCTTGATCTCATTTCAGGGATGGCTCAAGTACAATCTGGAGGTTCAAGGAAATTCAACATGTAGAAAAACAAAAAGCAGTGTATTGCCTATAGCCCATCTGGATTCATCTTCCTGCAAAACAGACAATACTGTCCGCACAACCCTTGCTGTTCTTGGTACCATGTTCTGTGTCATTTTGGCCACGGTCGTTTGCACTGTGCTCTACAAAAAGAACAAGACCCGCATTCAGCTGATGTGGTTGCGATACTTTCCTCAAGAGCAGTCTGAAGATGACAATGAAAAGCCATTCGATATCTTCATCTCATACAGTCAACACGACGATGAATTTGTGCTCCGTTACTTGACACCACTTCTGGAAGGAGAAGCCGATCCTCCATACTCGCTATGCCTCCATTACCGTCATTTCATTCCTGGCGAAACCATCACCAACAACATCGTGAATGCCGTTGCGCAGAGCCGTCGGGTCATTCTGGTATTGTCAGAGAACTTCCTGCAGAGTGACTGGTGTATGTACGAGTTCCGAATGGCCCACATCCAAGCACTGTATGACCGCTGTAACACCTTGTTCATCATCACCCTAGGTGAGATAGCAGATGACTCTCTAGATCCTGACCTGAAAGCCCATATCCGATCTACAACTTATCTCAAGTCATGTGATCCTGATTTCAAAGACAAACTTTTACTGGCGCTAAAAAAGGCAATACCAAGGCAGTATAGAATAATAGATTCACCAACATACAATGATGATATCGAACTTTTATAACGTTATGTCCTGCTGGGCTAGGTCATGTCTTCAAGAGTCTTCAAGATGGTTACTTTTCTACGCTGCAGAATTACTGGTAAAACTATACCGACCTCTTCAAATCTTTGTTCCTCATAATATAAACGTTTTGGAAAATAGAATGTAACAACGTATTGTTAGGTTTGCAGAGATTTTCAGACGATACAGTGATTCCCACATAAAAGTGGATTCCAAATTTTCTAAGCAAAAGCAAGCAATTAATAAATGTTAAGCGTGGTATTTCAAAATACAATCATTCTTCTTTAATTTGGCATGGTTGGTATTGCATTTCGAAAGATTCATGCATGCGTAGACGAGCAAGGAGTGTTTGAAAATTTATTGTAAAAATTAACTTGCGCAGAATGAGCGAGCGGGATTGGGAAGGATACAACAACCTGGCCTCAGAAAGGTTCATTGGCATTTCTTTTATTTATTTATTTATTATTTTTGTTGTTAAGTTTCTTTCTTCAAAGCCTCAATAATTGTGAATATCAAGAGTTGACTCCTTGCTACATTTATGGCCACTCCTTGCTACATTTATGGCCGCCCCGTGCGCTTCCCATTGCTTTAATCTGTGCAAAATGATTTTTACATTAAATTTCAAGGTCTAATATTTCATTTATTAGTTGATTTCACTGAGAAAATTGACTGACCATAAATTTTCCACCCATCTTGGACGCACTGTATAAAAGACCCACCCATTTAGAAAAATACTAAAGAGTAACTCTGAAAACAGACTATACAAGAATGGTCAACACTCTAGTTTTTAATGAAATATGACACCTTAATATCTTTATATATTGTTTTTATATTTTTAAAGGACTTGTAAAACCAAAAATACACGCATTTTACATGTATAGCTTTGTTACAATACTTATGTCAAATGACGATATATTAGCATATTTTATTTTACATGTAGGGTATAAAATGGCCTAAAAATATTTTCTTTACGTCTTTGATGTCGATACGTTAAGAAGAGGCAAAGCCAAAAGGTAAACTTTATTTCGTATTTCCTCCTTTCTGGCTCAATTTGCAAAGATATTTTGGTATCAATGAAATGTTTAAATATTTATTTAATGAATGAAATATTTCTAAGCAAATAATGAAGAGGTATATTGGCCTCGGTTTTGTGTATTTTTATTAGCTCTTTATTCGGTTCGCTACATTCAGGTGGTTTTATTTTCCCATTTATCATATTTTAAAAAAAACTGCGAAACATATAAATTTGCTTTTCAAGTTTCTCATCTCTCGTTTCTATTATTTTGTTAACAGTAGTGTTATGGCAAATGTTACTTTACGTTCGGTAACGTCATGCGGTGTTGGGTAGGCCTACACCGTTAGAAAAAAATTATACAAGTTGTTTAAAATCTTAAACAACTGCGTGTTAACTGGTGAATCGCACAGCGTTGTTTAGAAATTAAACAACCTGTAGTTGTTTAAAAGTTTAACACTCTTGTTGTTTAAAAGTTTAAACAACCTGTTGTTTAATGGTTGTTTAAAACATCAACAGTATTGTTTAAAGCTTCTCTCCAAAAATTAAAACGCTTCAACTTTAGGTTAAAGTGGCCGGGTATCGAACTCACGACCTTTCGATTATGATGCAGACGCTCTATCCACTGAGCCAACACATCTGTACATAAACGAATTTAATGTGTGAGGCTTAAGTCCTTCGCCATGATTGAAATGTTGCGCCGATTTACCTTCCATAAGTAACGAGTGATACCATTAGCTCATGACTATTACTTGACATTTACCTCGGCCTGTTTAAACAAAACTGTTTAATATCTAAACTCTAATCTTTATACAGGTTTTTTTTTTTAAGGCTATTAAAGCTCGCTTTTCCAGTTTGAAACAACTGTGTTTTAATATTAAACGAGAATATTTAACTTTTAAACCAACATTTTTTTTAAACAGCGAAATTTTTAAACCGCGTTCTAACAGTGTACAGAGTAAAATGATAACTAAAATGACATATGAATAAAGGCCTATATAATAACATTAAACACATTTTTTGATAATACGTCATGAAGGTGGAATATACGTTAACCCATACATATTCGCCCCCCTCTCTCTCTTTCTCTCTCTCTCTCTCTTTCTTTCTCCACCCTCTATCTTTCTTTCTCCACCCTCTATCTATCTATTTCAGATTGAAATATGACGATTGTGTGACAAAGGCAATAAAACAATTTACAATCAAATACCAACGAGTAGGAAAGCAGTGAATTTAATCCTTTACCCAAACAAACATAACATTATCTTTTATAAGTATAAGCTTTATTATTATTGTTTTTAACCTAACAGAATGTTCCAATTTTTAGTATTACTAATCCCCTCTCCCGATAAACAATCCTGAAGATGAATCTACTTTGACATTCATATCTAAAATATTATTAACCCTTTATTTATTATACTTCTTCCCGAATTCTATTAAAGGTGAACGAATTCTGCATCTATAATGATCAACTATAATACATTCCCATATACGCGCGTATTAAACATGAACAATGAAATAGTAGTAGTCACGAAAAAAGAAAATTTACTGTAGATCATTAAACATTTAAAATGTTGTCGTCGGGTAATTCATTTTTGTTTTTTTCTTACGAAGTATAGACCTATAGATTTTTTTCTTTTCTTTTGTGTGCTCCTCTTTCAATTTAGGAAGGCTGTAATTATATACGACAATGAAAAGTATAAAGAAAAAGACATCAGTTCTGTAAAAACAAAATAACATTCATTGGTTTTTACAGTGGCGTCACCATTTTCATTTCAAGGATGTGCAATTTTTTCACGTCATGCTGGTCGAGCGATAATGGTGGTGGAGAGGGGGGGGGGGGGGAGTATGCGTTAAAAAAAAAGAATCGGCGTTTGGGGTAGGGTTCAGTCAATTAAGCGGGTCAGTCATCCATCAAGAATTTTCCCTTTCTTTTTTTTTTTTGCGTGTTTTCTTCTTCTTTTTAAAAAAAATCTAAATAAAAGGGGGTACGTCCGCACCCATCACTTCCCCTGGTAACGCCCATGAATTGTATACGAATCTCCCGAGAGCGACTGGAACAGTACACAGCATATTAGTTTTAAGGGGAAAGAGATTGCCAAGTTGAGTACCCTGACGTATCTGAAGGGGTGTTGGGAGTAGAGGGTCGGTTTGAGCGCGTTCGGGTTGGTCGTCCTGAAGGGTTGCTACTTTCATGACCCCTGGGGTTCTGAGTTACCGGACATTACTGTAAACCACATGCATGTACATTATAAACGATCCTAAATTGTCATTTGGTCTAAACCCACTTTGACTAATGTCTATTTGATCTCATTCCATATGGTCTAATTTCATTTTGTCTACAGTTTCTCAAATTACCTTTTGGTCTAAGTACCACTTCGCCCGTTAACCATTTCGTCTGATTCCCATTTCGTCTAATGCCCAGGTCGTCTTATGTCCACTTGGTCAATTTCAGTTACAAACTGGTAATAGATCAAATATCCAGTTGGGCATTAGACGAAAATGCCAGTAGACCATTTGGCTTTTAGACGTATTGGAGATTATAAAAATTGGACATTGGACAAGGTGAGAATTAGACCAAGTATATCATAGACCAATTGCAAATTAGACCACATAGGTTTGACCCATGTGGCATTAGACAAACGGAGAATTATACCAACTGCTGTTAGACCAAGTGGATATAAACCCCTCTAAATAACAGTAAAATGTATGAAAAAGTTTATAGCAACTCAGAGGTGCTGTGCATTATTCAGAGTACTTTAACACTATTAAAACTGATACAAATTAGTATTCCCTAGGCCTTAAAAGTTTCTGAAGCCTGTTTTACCCGCACAATAAAAGATGAATTGTATATATCAATGTGTAAATGTCTTAAAATAAAATTTACACGTACACAAGTTTGTGAATTCCAAAGAGAAAACCTAGATAACCTTGCCTTGAAACTTTTTGTTGAAAAAGAAAAAACTGGTCATGATATTTCCCGAACAAAATAATTCCATAAATGATTTCAAGCGCAAATTACACCTGCGTCTTCGGAATGAATGCAATTATGAACTCCAATAGGTGGATGCTGACAATCAACGAGACTTTCCTCATCACCAGAGCAGACGACATCATCAAGGAGAATCCTACCAGTGCCTGATCCGAACCGAGCCCTGGTTGGAGCCTTGTAAGCTCTTCGGTATCCTAACATCCTGCAGACCACATCAGCATCATGGATATCCCAAAGATCATCGCAAATGGTTCCCCATTCTCCATCGAGATGAATCTCCACCGTTCCTTCTGCTTCGGTGCTACCTCCTACTAGACGAACAATATCTATTCATGTTTTTTTTTTTTTTTCAAAACAAAAACGAAAAGAACATATCATATAAAATATATTTATGTACAGTATATATTTAATTTCGTAAACAGAGGCAATTTTATAATGGCGTCAACAACATTGATTATACATATTATCTTTGTAAATATTGCTATTTTCAATATCAATGAAAGTGACCGCTTTAGATTTGAGAGGCATTGTTGGTAGTTATATTAGTTTGTCTAAAAAAGTAGAAGGGCTCCCAGACCGTTTGCCCCCATCCAAACAAACAAAAAGTGCCTGTATTCTCCGTGTTATTGCTCAATTGTTATTATTTTTTTAAGAATATAAATATATCATTTATAATCTTTCAGTAAAAATGAGGGATTATTCAACATTTTTATAACATAAAACATAATGATATATCACCTTCGTTTTGGCACACAACACCCGCGTCTTCATAATGAGCGCAATTATGAACCCTATTGGTGGCTGGCCCTGTGTGTGCACAGTCAAAGAGACTGTCCTCGCTTCCTAAACAGGCAGCATCATCTACCAAGATTGGACCAGAACCTCCTCCAATGGTTGTAGCCTCTGAAGCACCTTGAAACCCTAACATTCTACAAACGACCAGAGCATCGTTCAAATCCCATCCATCATCGCATACAGTTCCCCATTGTCCTCTATACAGGAGTTCAACCCGACCCTCTGCCTCGTTGTTTCCTCCAACGAGACGGACCGGATTGATATCTGCAAATTTGCAAAGAATAATAAAAAACACCATTCATTCACTTATTATCATGATTATGTTCGATTTTTCTTTCAAAGAATATTATCTGAAAGTGAAATATAAAGGGTACGAAATATTGACCATTCACTAAAGAGATGTTGAGGCCGGGATCCGAGTAGGTCCAAAATATTAATGGTATTTATCAGGTAACCAAGGCGGCATATAATTTTTGATAGAATTCTATATAGAGTTCACATCAAATTTGTAGGAAACATAAATAGAATGCATGACACAATATAGGCACACAAAACTTTAATAGGAAAGAGAGACACTAAAAGCTTAATGAACGATGACTCCACATTGAGAAATGAAATATAAATCCTAAGGTCTCAACAGATGATCATGTATAATTATTATCATAACAAGTATTGATTTAATAGAATATACGCAATACGGATTTGGTTTCCTTCGATGAATACCTGAATTGCAGGTGACTCCAGCATCTTCTGCGTGGATACAATCATGGTGTGAGAACGGTGGGTGTGAGCAACTAGCAAGACTGTCTTCGCTTCCTCCGCAATCAACTTCATCAAGCAGGATTGCACCAGAGCCTTCTCCAAAGTGTGCTCTCCCAAGAGCCTCAAAAGCTCCCGGATAACCCAGCATATTGCAAACAACGTTGGCATCGTTGATATCCCAAGCATCGTCGCAAACAGTTCCCCAGGTTCCCTTGTAACGAACCTCTACTCGTCCCTCTGTTTCGACGCTCCCTCCAACTAAACGAACTTCAATGACAGGAACAGGTGGTGGTGGCGGGGTTGTGGTAGCATCTAAATTGGGAAGATGAATATAGATTTTGCGGTATGTTAGCATGGTTAGCTAGTGAACGTTAACAACATGGTATTATGCCCAATCACTTCTTCACCAACCATGCCAACCGTCGTTTAATTTGTAACATACATTTTGTAAGACATCCAGAGTTACACGCAATATTTTCTATGTAACAATCGCATCGATTTATAGGTTCATAATACCACACATTCATCGTGGTCATAAATATAATAATTACATACTTTACAAAATGTAGGAAATTATTAGACTTAAATGAATGTTACTCTTACATTAGCAAATACAGTCATATTAGCTAAAGGTAACTGAATCTAATGAAAACATACCGTAAAAGAAAAGAAATGCCATGTAATAGTGATATCTCACTTGGGTTGGGTCGCGGAGACATCTCCCGAGTCTCTGCGACATCTCATGAATCACGGGGAAATCCAATATGTTGATATCTACAACATTTTTTTCCCCCGTCTCGGAGATGTCTCAGAGATGTCTTTGAGACGTGAGATACCACCTTATGTTGTCAATTTTTAAACCATACCATAAGGGATACATGCAATTCTGACGTCTTCATCATGTTGGCAGTTGTGATCGTAAGGTTGGTTCTGTCTGCATTCTCCGATGCTGGTCTCATGTCCAGTACAAACCACCTCATCAAGAATGATGCTCCCAGAACTCTGCCCCAAGTCCGCACAGCAAGAGTAGCCATCGCCTCCCTGGAAGCCAAGAGCCCGACAAGCGACATCCGTATTCACATCAGTCCATCCGTCGTCACAGATCGTTCCCCATTGTCCGTCATAAAACAACTCAAGACGTCCGTCATGATCGGTGTTCCCATCAACGAGTCGAGTAAGTACCCAACCAATATTTGTGGGCTGGGTTGTTGGTATAATCGGTGGTATAACTGATCACGCGTGATAACATTGTATGTGATTTAAAAAAATAAAGAGAGATGATTTGAAATAATGCTCAAGTGATTATGTTTTTGTTGGGGTGCGCCATAGGTAAAGAAAGATGTCGAATACAAAGTATTCTAAATAGTATATGTGCAATACAAATGATTGCAATTGTTATACATGTATATAATATTTGTATGTGAATATAAACAACATTACTGAATGTGTTTATAGTAAAAAAAGAAAATGCATATTTATACATTAACACAGCTTGTACCTCATCTTCCCCAAATCTGTATTAATCTCCTTTTTTTATCAGTCATGACAAATGGTTTTAATTGGGTCGAGTTTATGCAATGGATGCCTACAGTGTCTATAGTAGTAGTAGTAGTAGTAGTAGTAGTAGTAGTAGTAGTAGTAGTAGTAGTAGAAGTAATATAGTAAATAACCCAGTAATTTCAGGGCATCCCATGAAAGCAAAAAAGTTAACATGTGCCGTCACCGGGATGGCTATGGGCCACTACGTACAGCTAGCTAAAGGTCACGTTGTAAACTGGTGGCAGCGGTGGGATTTGAATATTTTAAATGTTTCAACAAACAATGTTAAAAGAACATAGCTAAAGCAGTAGATTCGAAGATATATTATTTTGGAGTACACATTTTAGATTTCTTGAGAACAAAATCAATGTCTGGATTAGTAGGCCTATACAAGCTTGACCAAATTACTCCCCCTCCCTAGATATTAAAACAGTATTCTGTCGCCCATCAGCATTTGAAAGGGGAATAATGAAAAATACCTTCAAGACTGCAGCTCACGCTGACATCTTCATAGTGAATGCAATTCTCGACACCAATGCCAGGATTCGGGCACTGTCCGATGTTAGACTCGACTCCAATGCAGTTCAGATCGTCCAGGAGGATATCACCTGTTCCTGCGTCTAGGTTTCCAAGGGACACGGATTGGCCGCGGTACCCAAGATGTCGACACACCACAGTGGCATCATCATCATCGAAACTATCATCACAGACCGTTCCCCATTCCCCTTCGTATTGTACCTCTACTCGGCCTTCATTGGGTGTCTCTCCGCCGACCAGCCGGACAGGAAGTGGAGGACCTTTTGAAGACATAGGAAATAAATTACTGTTTTTCTTTCTTTTTCTTCACACTGATGGATCAGCCACATTTCGATTATACATGTATTTTGTAAATCATAGTTTTTTTTTCTAATTTGCACTTTGGAGATGTTCCGTTATTCATGCAAAATACTAGGTTCTTCATGAGATGATATGACTTCACTTTTGTATTCCATCATGAATATTATATCTGTATATTGTCAAGTCAACCATTGATTATTAAATATTCACAAAACATTACTCGGTTAGAATCTTAGAGTGAACTTACTTCGAGAACTGAAGCTTGAGGCTATGTACTGGCAAATCTGTTGCACGTCATCGAACCCTGCGTATAATGGCAAGTAAACATTCTCAAGCATCTCCACTGAAACACCCACAGCATCAGCTAGAACAGGTAAGCCGGTGTTGAGGAGTGAAAAGCATTTTTCTTGATTAGTAAGTACGTCCAGTATGCTTTCAGCCATAAGGCCCGCGAAAGATTCAATATTTTCACCACCAAGAAGAACCGCAGATTCGATGTAAGAACATAGTGCTTCCCTGTCCTCAAAGTCTGTCCAAATAGCCATGAAAGCAGGAAGTTCATCCACTATGATATCCGGAACGTAATTAGAATTGTACGAATCCCCTGCTACTGAGAGAACTGCCTCGGCGATCTCATCCCAGCTGTCACATATCTCAGCAGCTCTTGGGTAGAGACCAGCCAATAATTCAGTCAAGTAATCAGTGAAGATGACACGTAGAGGGGTGTTTATGCTCGTCAGATGACCTGCAGCCAAGCATACAGAGTCCTCGTCGAGTGCCGTTATATTCAGTACGTCTTCATTAACCTGGTTAAGAATAGAGATGATGTCCAAATCTCGAAGAGCGTCGATGCCAAAAGGAGGTCCAGGGGGAAATGATGGGTATGGTGGCAAGGGGTATACGCACCTCCAAGGGTCTAGACTGACAAGGGTTAAATTAAAGAATGGATCAAGAGTAACGGTGCTTCCAGGTGTGGAGGGAGTTGTAGCAGTTGATGTGGATGGTGCATCAGTATATTGCGTATAGGGAGCACCTGTGTAGGGTACAGGTGATGCAATCGAGTAAACCAATCTGCAAAGTTGTTCGCCATCTAATTCAGTTCCATCGGATAGAGCTGACAGTACGGGATCGCATATAGCACCGAAGACATCAGGACCTGTGAGTACAGTCAAACGTGGAGCAATTAATTTGCAGAGTTGGCCCAAGCCCTGAACCAATCCCTCAGACTCCCAAATGGCTCCGGCAGCATCAATCATGTTTGGTACAGTGAGGAAAGGTATGATCTCTCCTGACACCTGAGGATATTCGTTGGGGCCGCTGCTGTATTGGAGACTTTGGAATTCCTGGTAATATGGCAAAACGCATCGATAGAAAGAATCCCAGTCAATTGTTGGACCGACCGGATAGGGACAGGGTGTGCGTTCTCCTATGGAATAGAATTTGAAAAATAAAGCAACACTTTATTCGGTTGAAAATATCAAACCACAATTTGTTAAAGGACGGCCCCTTTCTATGTGACGAAAGTCATATGATAATTGGGTTTTGCGGTAATTTTCACTCACTTCTATATTTCCCAAAACATTAGTGAGGATAGGCAAAATCAAGGTATAATCATGATGATGAATGAAGTAAAGCAATTATTAAAGATTCTGTTTCTGTTTCTGTTTAAGTAACTCCTGTAGCCAGGTACTCGGAAAGCAGCTTTCAAGACTGATCAACACCAAGCTGATATATAACTAATTACATAGGAACCATTTTACGTCTAAGTTAATCAGTCATAGTGGCTGACCTTATAGACGACAGAAATTACTCTTGGGCCTTTTTAAATTAAAGTGGAGATAATTGCCGAGCTGGGTTTCGAACTCACAACCTTGCAATTATGATTCCAATGCTCTAACCACTAGGCCACACGACCCCTGAAGATAACTATATGGACATTCTTGGCGGGACTCCAAATCTTGCAAAGTTTTTTAAATACACTTGAAAGGTAGTATAGGCCTAGGATTCCCCTGTGACATTTGAAAACAAGCATCCAGTATTGGGAGCTCGAGGCGTAACTTACTTACCTCTACACACGACTCCTGCATGATTCCACGCTTCACAATCCCCGTAGCCTATCTCAGTATGAGGGCATGACAATAGATCATCCTCTGACCCTGTACACTCTACCGTGCTAAAGATACCTGGTAGCTCACTGTATCCATACTGTGAGCAGCACTTTGCAGCCACTGCTGCATCGAAACCGAGCTGTCGGCAAACTACAGTGGCCTCTTCAGTGCGCCATACACTATCACATACAGGTAGCCATTGCCCTTCGTTGTACACTTCAACACGACCTTCAAATTCCGTCGGTCCGTCGGCTAAACGAACGCTGCCGTCCTCAGGGCCACCTGTGTGAAAGATCGACTCCGTTGTTATTTATTTATTTATTAATTTTCATTTTTTTGTTTTAAATCTTCAATTCCAGGGACTGTTATCAAGAGGGCCTTTAAAAAACTATTAATATGATATTTACAAGGACACATGCAAGAGTTCAAAATTCTATTTTAAAAAATATGTACAAACATATTTTAAGATATATGGATATATTAAAAAGTAGGCATATTCATTTGCGAGAGAAAAATAAATCATTATCATAAAAAAAAAAAAATGTTACGGGAAGAAATTTAGAACGGTATATTATTAAGAAATTAAAGAGCTGACCGCAACAATAAAATTGATAAATGACACACTTGAATACATAAATCATACAATGTATTACATTAATAATTCAAGATACACAGAATAAATTAAGGGGGTCTTCCCACAAGTCCTCGGTCCCACGAGGCCGAGTATTTTCCCACGAGTCCTCGATCCCACGAGTCCTCGGTCCCACAAGTACTCGGTCCCACGAGTCCTCGATCCCACGAGGCCGAGTATTTTATTATGATGAGAGAAAATATGATATGAGAAAATCGGCCTCGTGAGACCAAGGACTCGTAGGATCGAGGACTCGTAGGACCGAGTACTCGAGGGACCGAGGACTCGTGGGATCGAGCCAGGACTCGTGGGACCGAGTACTCGAGGGACCGAGGACTCGTGGGACCGATGACTCGTGGGACCGAGGACTCGTGGACCCTCCCCAAATTAAGAGAGTCCGCCTAACGCTGATCCGGTCTGAGGATATTCCCTTCTGTTGTTCCTGTATAATTACAATCAATGTTGGAGTCTCTTATGTGTTATCTAATGGAGATATGAATGTACCACGAACTCTAAATATCGTAATATGAGATGAATGACAAAGAGACGTACAAATACGCCATGCACACGAGTTTTTTTTTCTTCTTGGGGGAACAAAAAGAAAACTATACCTGTTGTTTGGAAGGCCTCCGAAATTACTTGGCAGATTTCCTGAGCGCCGTGATATCCTGTAATCTGGTAAAACTGTTGATCGAGTATTTCTGGTGGAAGATCGGGAGCGCCGACAAGTGAAAGGTCCAGCCCGTCTTGCACTACAGTGGAGCATTGCTGTACATCGGTCAAAACTGCTAGAATGCTGTCAACAATATCAGCTGCGGTGACATCACGTAAACTTGGACCATAACCAGAAACTGCAGTGTTGAGTGATTGACACAAAGAATCTCTGTCTGCATAACCAGTCAAATGTGCTACAAAATCGGATACTTGAGTCAGCAAGTCAGATAGGTTGAGGGTAGGACCTTCCGAAGCACCCATTGGAGGAGTAACATCAAGTGCATCCAGGATATCCTGCCAACTATTGCATATCTCTGCACCCCTTGGTATCAGAACCTTGACAAACTCAACTAGAAAATCTGTGATCACTTCCTCCAGAGTTGATCCGGAATTAAGAACGTTCTGCCTAGCTGTACAGATACTATCAAAATCATCAGCGGTCGCTCCGAACTGGTCTGCCACGATCCTGTCAATTTCTCCCTCAAAATCGAACGGCCGTAAAGCGAGGATCCCAAAGGGAATCGGAGTTGGGTCAGCAGTCGGATCTGTTGGCTGAGGTGGAGACATGAAATTCTCCATCGCTCCTGTCAAGTTCAAGATTAGCCTGCAGTGGCCCTCAGCATCAAGAGGTATCCCTTCCCTCAAAGACGTCAGCACCGGGTCACAGTACTCCCTGAATACTGGCGCTCCGAATGCAACTGCACTCAGTTGCGGCATGAGACCGATACAGAATTGCCCTTCAGACTCGATCAGGTTGTCAGCCGTCCAGGCAGCACCAGCAGTCTGGATGATATCTGTGACGGTTAGCTCAGGCATGATTTGACCAGGAGGAGGCGGGATGGGATTAGAGAGCTCCGAGAGACATTGATAAGAGGCATCCCAATCGATGTACCATTCGCCGGACACTGGACAGGTCGGTTGGGTAGCTATGGATAAAAAAAATCAAAGAGTGAAGTTATTAACATCGTGAAATCATGTTGCCGAAGCACAACTTTGGTTTAATAAAGGCTAGAGGCCTTCATACACTTTTGAAAAGGTGACGCTTTTCTAATAGTCTAGGAGCCAGCTACAAATTTTTTTACCCCATTTTCCCTATAAGGTTTGACCCCTGAAAGTGATGTAGTTCAGTACAAAGATCGAGGAAATCGATGTCAGCTGCTGCGACAGTGGGGGACTCGGCCCCCAGACCCACTCAAAAAACCCGTTTTGGGACATTTATTTACCCCATCTTCCCCATGGACCAAATTTTGTCAGTGGGAAGTAGTATGAATGTACATTGCAAAAATATATTAGCTGACCAAAAATAGTGGGGGAAGTGCAGAACTGACAGCTTCAAAGACCCTCTCCCGTAACTGCGCATGCGTCGGGTCAGTATGCCGCACGTATAACGGTGTGCATGATATCTCTGTATACATGCACACAAAAAATGAGAACTTGCATATATGAGTGATCAAACTCAAATATCCAAGTAATTTTGACTATATAGTGACACACATCCATGAGTGCTTTTCACTTCAATAAAGCTACTTTGAAAACGCACCTAATCGAGTATTTTTTATTTGACAATATATGACACACCAAAATGAGTTTATTTAATTAACTCATTTTATTGAGTAACATAACTAATTGTTTTGAGTACATTGCACAAACTAATCTAGTGAGTAACGCTTTACATACTCAGAGAGTCAGTAAGTAAAGGTTGCACAAATTCATCAACTTGCTTGTGATGAGTTTGTGCAACCTTTACTTACTGACTCTCTGAGTATGTAAAGCGTTACTCACTAGGTGATCCTATTCCTTTTTGTTTGTTTGTTTGCCTGTTTTATAATGATATTTGGAATGTTCCGATGATATACACATCAGTGCATCATTTCACTCAAACCAATACACTGCATTACTCACTTCAGAGCATCAATTCACCACAAACCAATACATTGCATTACTCACATCAATGCATTCAAACTCAAACTGTGTACATGACTGACAAAGTAATGGGAAATCCATGCATGGTAATCTAGCTGTTAGTTGTTATCAGACGATGTATATCATCGGAACATTCCAAATATCATTGCTATAAAAACAGGCAAACAAACAAACAAAAAGGAATAGGACTCACCCAAAGACAAGAGCATGCACGCTCTCCGCTCTCAGTTCCGCTGTTTAGTGCGTATTTATTATCTGTGTTTCCGCTATACTTTCTTCCTCCTCATACGTTCCGTTAGAAAGTTAATTTATTTCTATATCTCCCTTATACATAAGAAACAAAAGACAAATCAAGAAAGAAATGAATAGAGCTTGACTGCTTTGCCGAGAGTGAACATAAAGCTCTAGATTCACTTTGCCAGAGTTACCGTAACAAAGATTACGTTAATACGGATGATCAAGCAAGCATGCCAAGCATGCCAGGTATTCGTTCGATAACGAAAATAAATTGCACATGTACGTACGTAAGCGTAGAACATACCTCGTGCAGCAGTCTCAATAGTATGTCCGTACTCGTGATCCGAGTAGGCGTACGGGCGCAACATGTAAAAGTACCGCATAGCCAGCTCTCAAAGACTTTCACGAGACTTGAGACGTACGAAGACGTGTCGTAGTTTACTCATCTAGTGAATTACAGGCTATATAGAATTTCTCAGCAATTCTCACTTTACTCGATTGTTAGTGTTTTCACCGATCATCCACCAAGCCGTTACCAAGTTGAAGAAAACTCATTGCACAATTGTTTTACGTAATTGAACATGTAAAGTTACTAAGGGATACTCAAGACAAAAATTTATTGTGTATATATACTCAATATTTTTTTTCTTCTTTGAGTACCCTTACTAAATTTACATGTTCTGGAGAGCGGGTGTATACTTTTAACAGAACACACAGATTCTGAAGTAAAAATACGTGATATACGAATAAAAGCACTCGCCTCCAAGAGTAGCAAACGGGTTTTACTCATGGAAACTAGTTCTCATTTTTTGTGTGTGGTATATATAAAACACATAGCAATCCTCTGTTCTCTGCTGATGATTCAATTTATTAGACTTATTTGTAAGTTAGATTATAGGTGACTTGCCCGTTCAATAGGCTTTGATCTCTAATTTATTTTATTTATTTTTAAGGGAAGTTTTTCGAACAGAGATCTTGAGAAGTGGGTAATAAATGTAATAGACTATGCAACTCCACTTTTTTTAAATTTTTTTTTAATTACATACAAAAATCTTTTCGAGGCAAAGAAGGTTTCGAATACACATTTAATTTCTATAAGATGGATAAATCTAGGCCTATAGGCTATCTTGCAGATCAACGACATTGCTAGACCCCCCCCCCAATCGCCTGCACCCTTTGGCCTTACATTCATCTTTCAAGAAATAATACGTCGTAATACAACATAATTATGTAATCGTAATATAATACAAAACAAGGCTCTGCGTAATGTGTTAATCAAATTTATTTAATAATGCTAATGTTCATTACATTTACTCGCGTGCAGCTCGGCATGTGTTATTTATTTATATTTATTTTTACACAATTGAAATACAGATAAGCTACGGATCCGGGTTAGGAAATCAGGGGAGGGCACTGATCTGTTAGTATACAGATCAGGGGAGGGGCGCAGTCAGAAATATTGAATGATAGGGGCGTAGTTGAATATATACAGAAACTGAGTGGTTTTCAATAAGATATTATTGTGCCTGTGCCTGGATCCGTCACTGCAAATGTTTCACTATGTGTTGTATTATGTATATTAGCCCATCGGCTTAATTTCTTATTTGTTATATATTGGATAAACAACAGGGACAAATCCAGGATTGAAAGCAAGCCCCCTACATAATTATTTAGAGGGGCTTGTCGTGTTTCATCACTTGTGTTATTAGCAGTATCTGTTAAATTATCCAACAAGAATATCATGTCATGTTAGAATGTAAACTTTAGTAGTACATTTTTTTAATTTTTTTGCATCCTACTTCCAACTGTTTGATACTCAATAATTGGTGCAACTGTTTACAATTATCAAGATAGTTTTCAAAAGGTGAAAAGTGATATCAAATTTATCAATGGGAACATTACTTTTTTTCAATCTATTAATTCAGGGGGAAAAAATGCAATATCATAGCCACATTGACCATGATATTTTTCTCTTTTATTTCCTACAAAGTACAGTCATGTAATTCCAATTATTTAACAAGGAAGAGGAGAAAAAGTAATAGCAGTTGTATCAGAAATTCCAGACTTTGATTTCATTTTCATATTACATCGTTTAATAGAAAGACACTGAAGTGTAATGAGTCTACCGTACGAAGATGTGAATAAGGAAAAATCACGAACAAAAGATGAGAAAAGGGACAGGAAAGAGGAAGGGGTTTGTAAGAGGGAAAAGAAATACAATGAAGATAATAATGATCTTTAAAAAAAAAATTATTAGTCATCTGATAAATATAATAAAAAGCACTCAAATTGTCATAAAACACATTTGTTGCCTCTCCTCCTCCACTCCTGCATGCTTTCCAAGAAAAGTGACTCTGAAATAATAAAATGGCATACAAAAATTATATGAAATTAGTATTTTGGAACTCAAAGATTTATCATATTTCTTCATTACATCATTATTACACTGCATACAATATATAATTTTTATATCTCTTTCTGTCTTACACACACTCTCCAATTCCTTTGATCATATTTTGTCCAATGATTCTTCTCATTCATTTCCTCCTACATAATCATTAATTGTAAAAGTAAAATAAAATTGCACCATATCAAGTGAGCTGCATTTTGATTGCGTATATTAAATTATGATTTTCGTTCTTCAAAAGATGTGTGAGCGGGGGGGGGGGGCTTAGCAAGCCTTTAATTCTGTATAGGAATAGGGCACTATATGCCTAGTCTAATTCCCACATTTCCATGGCATCAAGTTTATAATTCCAGACATTCATTGCATTGCAAGATTATTGTAATTTAATCAAATTAATTAAACTTCCTATTATTTTTCAATCGGCTGATGAATTTTAAGACCACAGTTAATCGGATTTCCCTTTAAAATAACAAATAAATACATATAAAAGGGATCAAATCCCAATTAATAGGCAAGTCATCAATAATCTAGCTACAAATAAGGTATGAAAATGAAATTAAAAAAAAACAGAGTATTACCCGATGTTTTATATACAGAGATATCATGCACACTTATATAACAGGAGCACATCGCTCCGCAGACGCATGCGCAGTGTGGGGAGGGGGTCTTTGAAGCTGTCAGTTCTGCACTTCCCCACTATTTTTTGTCAGCTAATATATTTTTGCAATGTACATTAATACTACTTCCCACTGACAAAAATTTTGGTCCATGGGGAAGAATGGGGTAATAAATGTCCCAAAAGGGTTTTTTGAGTGGGTCTGGGGGCCGAGTCCCCACTGTCGCAGACAGCTGAACTCGATTTCCTCGATCCTTGTACTGAAACTACATACTTCAGGGGTCAAACCTTTTAGGGAAAATGGGGTAAATAAATTTGTAGCTGGCTCCTAGACTATAAAGCCTGAGTACTTAAGATGAAACGTCCGATAAATAAGTTACCGGCGCGCCGCGCGCCGGTCCGACAAAATACTATCGTTGTATTTGATACATACATACCGTACTGAAAACCACCTGTGTAAATGATTAAAGGACTTATCCGGGCTGGACTTCGCATTATAAGAAAAATAAAGTAAAATCGAAAAAGCACAACACTGAACATTTCATCAAAATCGGATAAGAAATAGCAAAGTTATGAATTTTCTTAGGTTTTGAATTTTTTAGGAAACAGTTCTTCAAATTGGCAAACTGGTGATGTCTCAGTCCCCGTACTTTCTTTGTATTTTATTGTATGAAATACCAATTATCAAGATTTTCTGCCCCAAGGACATAAAAACAGGGATTAATCCTTGTGGAATGTTCAAGGTCACAAGTGCTTTTACTTATTTCAGTATGAGGGACAGATTTTCTGTATACGCAATATATGAAAAAATGAGATAAATAGGATTTCATATAATAAAATACACAAGAAGTAGGGGGACTGTGACATCATCAGTTTGCTCATTTGAATATTCAAATATTCAAATGAGACAATGAGACAATTGCCAAGAACTGTATTACAAAAAAAAATCAATACCTAAAAAATGCATAACTTTGTTATTTTTCATCCGATTTTGATGAAATTTTCAGTGTTGTGCTTGATGAATTTTACTTAATTTTACAAAACTTTTTCATTTCAGCCCGGAGTCCTCCTTTCACGATCGTGTTTAAATATTAATACAGGTTTTCCCGGTCAATTTCAAACTATCTACATTCAATTTGACATTTTCTTCAATCGTATTCATCCTATTATCAATTTCTTCCGAAATGTGATCGCGATTAAAAATCTGCAATCAACATGATCAAATGTGTTTATGAAAAGCCAAAATAAAAATAAAAAGTTCAATATAATTGCAAATTTCGCCAATTAATTTAATATTGTGAGCAGTCGTAATTTTTAATGGTCGCACAAATTCGCCCATTCATGTAAATTGACGTTTTTTGTGTTGTTTTTTGTTGTTTGTTTTTGTTTTGCATATAAACATATCGGATCGCACAAAAATGAAACTGAGAGCTCATTAACGAATTTGAATAAACAAAAACGAAATCGCTTGCTCAAAGCGTTAATTAAAATGACCGATAGGTCCGCTCGGTCAGGCATCGTTTAAATGGAAGGAACATTAAAGGATTCAATTGTAAAGATTTAAAAATCGACCGGGAAAACCTATATTAAAGAAGATAATATAAATCAATTTCAAACATTGAACTTTTTAATGAAGTCGTGTGACGTATTTGGATTGTCGCATCTCACTCCTGTGTCATCCCTATGATCGCAATAGTGGAAGACAGGACCATTATTTCTACAGTCGTAGATATCCGTTTCTTCTCCGGTACACATCACATTATCAAAAATTGTCCAAATGCATCATCATTAAGAGCTACCGAAATTGCATCAAAATTAAAAATTCAATTAAGCGTGATACCGCAAGCAAAATCAAGTCTATTCACTTGCTAACCGTAAATAAAGAAATAAATGAATAATGATAATAATACATAGTGCCTATGATTTTTAATGCGCAAAATAAATGCGAAGTGCTTGAGGAGCAATGGAGAAAAGGATGAGAGAAGGAGAAAGGAGAATAAGAAGTAGATAACTAAATAAAAAGGTACAGCAAAATATATCCGCAAACCAAGCACTAATATATTAAATTCCAATTTACCAAGGATATCCCCTTTTCACAAAGTGTGCTCACACGAAGCACTAAATAAATAAATTTAATGTCACCGTTGAGATTCAAATCTTAGCCCATTGAATCATTCTATATTTCACCTAGGTCAAGCTGCCCCGAACATCGAGCCTCTTTTGCTAGAGACCTGCCTTAGGGACGCACCATTAGATATCCAGGGGGGCTGGAAGTTTTTCCAAAAAAAAAAAAAAAAAACTTGATTCACCATCAGAGTAAAAAAAAAAAAACTTGGTCCACTGACAAAAAAAAAAATTGACTCACCATCAAAATAGTTCCCTTGATTGCAACTATGGCATGTAAAAAAATCACCTTAAAGGGGCAACGGGAAAAAAAGAAAAAAACAAACTTGTCTCAAAGAAGAAAGGAAATTTTTTTTTTGCATCAACCCTAACTTCCAACTCCCCCCTGGGTATCTAATGGTGCGTCCCTTACCTCTCGCCTTTGAATCTGATTTTTTTTTTCTTTTTTATAGTCCTTTTCGATACTCATGCAATAAAATAATTACACGTATTTTACTTCGTCTTTATCATCCATCTTGCCTCTCCATCCTACTTTCATGTTATATTCTTTCTTGTCTACTCTTTAACATTCCTTTTTCAGGACAAACAACATGGTGTATATTAAACCTTATAAATATTTACCTCATCCTATTACATGGAATAGAGGTACATAAAATAACAGATATGTCTACAAGTCATGTCAAATAATCATTTTAATTGTTTATGGGACAGATACTAGCAAATTAATCTAAATCTTTCACTCATTTGAAACGAGTGAAATATTCAGACTGCAATCGAAATTGAGTGGAAATCAGACTAGCTTTCTTTGTTAACGAGTGAGACCGAATGATACTGAACTGACGCTCACTTAAAACTGAGTGCATTATAAGACCATTTGTCGGTGCGTTTCTTCTCTCTATGGAGTAGTACATTATCTCCTTCACATTTTAGGCGACTGTAGGCTACTCTCGTAACAAAATGTTTAATTCAATTTGGAAACTAATTTGACTCTCATCTATATCAGGAAGAAATAGAATGTACATCAGGAAGAAATAGAATTAATTTCTAAAATGCGGTCGTAAAATTGATATGATTATACTAGTAATAATCAAGACCCATTACAAAAATGAATCATACGAAATTACAAACAAATTTTTATGCCAAATATTTTCCCGGTCAAGTTTAAATTATATCCGATCAATTTGACATTTCTTATAAGGGCCATTCCACGGTCGGGAGGACATTTGTTGTTTTCTTCTTTTTGCTTTTTTTTCAAATTAAGGTTGTACTTTGGGCTTGAAACTTTTATCTATATATTATTATTATTACATTGGGCCAAACATATTAAGTTTATTTTTACCTTCAAATCGTATGTCCTTGTAAGAGAATCCGAACTATACATGGATTGAAGCTCGTTGGACTACATGCAATTTTAAAAGGTGTTTTAGACATTGACAGAGAACTATGATTTGTTTTGCTATTTTTCCAACTGGATAATATGAAGAATATTAAGTGATACCTTAATTACAATATAATCTAATCTGAGGTTACAGCAAAAGGTATCAAAATTCAAAATGTATGTTGACGGACAGACTGTAACACGAGTTACTTGTTTTTTCTTTACTTTGATGCAGTTGATAGGTTAGAAATATACTAATTTCACTTTAAGATAGGAACAGTTTTGTCAGCATAGTATATAGTTTCAGGACAATTCACATCATGATATTGACCATGTCCCTTTTTGCGTATAACGCGAGTTACCGACGTTCAACGATCCGATTGCAAAGAGTTTAAAATCGACCGGGAAAACCTTTATTATAAACTATCTTAAGTTATAAAACTTATAAAGATAATTAATTTTTTAAATTTATGTGCACTATTTATTTATTTTCATTTCGCTCGAGCGTTCAACAGTTCGCATGGCACAAAACCAAGTTTTGTCCTCTAAAAATAAGGTAATAATTTGATTATTTTATCAAACGTATTTAGAGAGTTTTTATATTCCATTCCTTTTGTGACTAAAAATGCGAAATGGAGTGATAAAGCCCATACTTACCATATCCGACAGAAACAGCATAACCCGGGACTACAAAAGCCAACAAGATAGCACTTAGAAGAGGAACCGACATGGTCTCCTTCGGACGGGTAAGGAAGACCAACTCTCAAACAATTTATTGTCGAATAGATATTTTTTACTATCACCAGCTATGCCTTGGTAAATCTCCTTTCTTGAAAGAAAGATCAGCCAGATTTGCCCCTTTACGAAAATGTTGGTAGTAGATATACATGTAGACCAGGGGAGCGTTTCATCAAAGGACTTGTCGGACGTTTTATCCGACAAACTGTTATAAGCTACTGAAATGCTTGCATCTGATTGGCTAAGAGCAAATTTGTCAGATAAAATGTCCGACAAGTCCTTTGATGAAATGCCCCCCTGTTTCCAAGTTTGATGTCAAGGAGTATATGGCGTCACCCCATTGGATAAACATCCTAACCAATCGGATCTACTTGATCCCGCAAGTCAATACCCAAAAATGAATAATCATTAGTGTGAGGGCGTGTTTTCTGAGGTCTATATCTTACAGGTTCTAAAAATGTAGATTTTCTACATGTTCTATATACGAATAATTCTAATAGAGTATATTTTTTAATCACATTCCTTTATCCCCCCCTTTTCTGTTTTTTTCCCCCCTTTTTTTTCGGGGGGATGGGGGAGGGGTTATTTTTTTCCTCAAATAATTGAAAGTAAACAAAATTGTATATATTTATGTATTTCTCTTTATTTCATTTTATCCCTTTTTCTTTCTTTATTATTTGTTCTTGTAATTCTCGACAGGTATTCGTAGATTTATTCGGAGATTATTTTCTTATACGCAAAAATTACCATCTTTAATGTCGAATACATCAGGGAGTTCCAACCATCCCCACTGCTCATGCCGGTGTATATATAGGCCTATAATCGATTACTAGATATTTTGAAAAGGTGTGAATTACGTTTTGTTTCATGTAATTATATTGGTTTGTATTCACTTGGTCTATCAGCAGTTGGTCCCATTCTCTGATCGTCTAATATCACATGGGCTAAACCCATATGTTCCACTAAGTAGAGTTTGGTCTACCTCCCACTTTGTCTAATACGAACTTGGTCTAACTCACATGATATAATGACAACTTGGTCTAATTTCCAATTCGTCTGATAGCCAAATGGTCTCATTACATTTTGGTCTAATGCCAAAATAATTTTTTTATCGATTTCTTACAAAAGTGACCAAGTGGTGATAAACCAATTGAACATCACACAAAATGGACATTAGACCAAATGGGAGTAAGACAGAATGGTAAATAGGCGATCGAAGTGACAATTAGACCAGAAGGTAATTAGACAAACTGGTTGTAGACGAAATGGATTTAAACCACGTAGGATGAAGCTAAGAGGACATTAGTCAAAGTGGATTTACTATGATAATTGCATGTTTTTCGTTTGTTTTCTTTGGTTTTTGTTTGTTTTGTTCATTTTGTTTTATTTTGGGGGGGTTATTTTTTTAATTTTATTTATCTATTTATTTTTTCAGTTATAAGGGAGACACCCACCTGCATAAAAAATCCAGGCTTCTTGATTAAATATGGTTTATCAAGTATCAAACCCACGCTGTAATATAATATGTCTATATCGATACTTGAGACACCAACATTTTGCGTGCACAGTGTGTCCCAGAAAAAAAAGAACCGGGACTGTCAATACTTTTGTTCCATAAAATATTGAATTGTTTATTTATATCTTTTGAACATTACAATACGAAAAAGACACAAATAGGCCCAAAAGCGAACGGCTGAAATTTGGCTGAACTTGTTCTCTATACAAGTTAATTTGTATTGAGGATGTATCGGGGGAAATCGCACTGTCTAAGTGTAAGAGGGTTTTCATTCATAACTATAATTTGTATGATTTACATTATGCCAGGATTTTACCCGTTTTAGAACATACCAAAGCCTTGTTTTCCGTTGACTGTGGGGACCGGGGTCACTCAAAGACAAAAGTGCTATACATGCGGGTCCATACACCTTGAAAGTGGACCCTCAATGTCGTATTGCGTAAGTCAAATTTGTACCCCAATATACGACATCAGACTAGGAAAAAAATACCCTTAATGGCGTAAACACCGTGAAACTTAGACTCCGAAGCATTTTCGCTCAAAATTCCCCTATTTCAATGAAAATGACGATTAAAATAAAAAATAAATAAAAAAAAAAACACGAACTATTTTAAGAAAAACGTCGACGATAACGCCGTAATGCTGACACGATTAACCATGATATTTTACTTCACAAACTGGAAAGGCATTGGAGTGGTTCAGGAGTTACCTATCTGATAGGAAACAGTTTGTAATTCTCGATGGTCACACTTCTGAGTTACGACATGTTAATAATTTGTGGTGTACCTCAAGGTAGTTTGTTGGGCCCGCTTTTGTTTATTATTCATATTAATGATTTTATAGATCATCAGATATAGCGTCTTTTATTTTATTTGCTGATGATACAAATTTATTCTTTTCCAATTCAAATCCAAATACTCTTGTTGAAATTGTAAATTCAGAATTAGAAAAAATTACACAATGGATTCGAGCAAATAGACTGTCTTTAAATTTGCAACAAAAAAAAATATATTCTTTTCAGTAATTCAATAGACTACCTGCCATCTGATATAGTTTTTAATGACATTCCTTTGGAAAAGGTTTTACATTCTAAATTTTTAGGAGTAATACACTGTCCGTCATAAAGGTGGAATATTTTTTTGCCGCTATAGTGACATGATTTTGCTCTGACTTTAATTTCTTGAATATGTTAGTCCCTGCTTCTACTTTTTGGGACCCTGGCTATATCTTGGACATTCTCCCAACCCTTGACGTGGACCTTTTTCCAAAAAAGTTTTGTCAACCCCCGTGATGCCCATTTTTGTCATTTTTCTCATTTTGGGGCCCCTTTTTGTTTTCCCGGCCGATCAAGCCCCCCTCAGTCCTACCCACAAGAAACGCGACTGAGGTGTATTGTTTTATATTGTTCATTAAGTTAAATCTATATTTCTGGGTACAGGCTTCGGTCTCTTGTCTAGGGGAGGGGTTGAAGTAAAAAACGAGATTGGTGAAAATTCGGAATATTTTATTCCATCTTTATGCTGAAAACAGAAGAAATGAAAAACCATCTTTAACCCTTAAATATCATCATTTTCCCCTTAAATTTAGCCTTGGTGACAAGGCTGTAAATAGTCATTATTGATAATATTTTATTTTGATTTATGTTTGGTTGAGATTTTACAATACAATTTAGGGTAGATAGAAATTTCCATGGTGTAAAAATGAATAAAAAGAATGTTGAACCCAAATAAAAATAAATTTTGACCCCTCCCCTAGACAAAAGAGTCGAGCCTGTAACCATAAATCTAGATTTAATTTAAAGAACAATAACAAATCTCCACCTCAGAAGTGTTTCCTTGAGGTAGGACTGAGGGGGCCTTGGTGGGTCGCGTGAACAAAAAAGGGCCCCAAAATAAGAAAAAATGACGAAAATGGCCATCTTCTGGGGGTGACAAACTTTTTTTAAGAGAAATCCCCGGGAAGGGTTGTGGGACCGTCCAAGATATACCCAGGATCCCAGAAAGTGAGAGCGGTGACAAACACATTCAAGATATTAATAACGGAGCAACATAATGTCGCTTGAGCCAGAAATGATGATTCTCAGAAGAGTATCATTTGCCATTGCTGGGAACTTCCTTCGCTAAAAACACTTTTATCTATGATGGTCCCAAATTATTGTGGAATTCTTTTACCGAATCCTTGAAAAAAAATGCCCCTTCATTACATACATTTAAAAAGACTAAAAAATTCTTGTTTCAAAAATATAAAAAAAAGTTAGTTTGTTTTACTACCCACCATGTAAATGTCATACACACATGACTCCGTGCATCATCGTTTTGATCACATGGAGGAGAAAAATGCTTATCATTTTCTTTTTATCAATTTTATAGTCTTATATAATTATGTGCAGAAATTATGGTCTTCCTATGTTTATTTACAGAAAATTGTTTTTTGTTTCGTTTTGTCCACGTTTGTGTTGTCGTTGTTTTTTTTTGTTTTTTTTTTTCTTTTCTTTTTAGCTATTTTTTGTCTTTTCCTTTCCTTTATGTGTAACAGTTATTGTTCTTCGCAAGCTTGTAACGGTCCTTATTTTTCTACTATATAATACATGTATAAAAAGAGAACAAACCGATTAATTTCAGATAATATGACTTATATGTTTTACTTATTTGTTTAATGTTAACGTGTAATTTTAAGGGACCCATATCCTACAAGTATTTTTAATGGGTCCCTCCATTTCCATAGGAAATTTCGATATATTTTGTTTTATATTATATTACCTTAAATATGCCAAAAATTATAATTGTATATGCAGTTAAAGAATCTTTTTGTAAATTGTTTTATTGAAATGTTATATTGCACGATTCCTTTTTATTCAAATGTACATATGATTTCTGTGGAAATGAAAAATAAAGTTGAATTGAATTGAACTTAAAACATACCCTTTTCGACGCTTTTTGAGGGCGCGCATGAGTAGCACATCATGTGGTGTGTGTAACCCCCCCCCCCCCAGCCCTGGGGGGGGGGGAGTCTGTTGGGAAACTTAAAGGTTAAAGATCAATGGTCACATGAATCACATGAATGCATGGTAATGAAATCGTTTTTTAGGGTGGAGGCTTCAGGCTAATCCCCGGTTACATTTGTTCTTTTTTTCATAGTTTTAATTTTCAGAGCAATTTTTTTTCGAAATTTCATAAGAATTAAAATGTGCAATTTCTAAAAGTTTTGGTCAATATACATTCGATGTCTTATCCATTTTCTGCCCGTATTTCTACCGCCGGAAAATAGTAAAGGCCATCAACCTTGGTCAAGTAAGTTAAGTTTGTTACTGGATCTTACGAAGGGGAATACTATACCACTTAAACTCTCAAACTGGGTGTTCGTGGTATCAATTTCGGGCCATACAGGTTTTCTGATACAGGTTTATTTTTTAATCAACTTATAGAGAAGGGCAATATAATATTTCATGCCTTGGAAAAGAAAACATGTTGGAGGACTAAATGCTGAAATTCAGATGATTCCATACGTATAGAGTA
Organism: Paracentrotus lividus; assembly: GCA_940671915.1. Classification (NCBI taxonomy): domain Eukaryota; kingdom Metazoa; phylum Echinodermata; class Echinoidea; order Camarodonta; family Echinidae; genus Paracentrotus; species Paracentrotus lividus. The sequence continues at coordinate 40,477,762 of CALNVZ010003430.1, read as the reverse complement.
AAATAATGAATACGACATAGAAAATATCATCAAAATCGGATGAAAAATATTAAACGAGGCTTTGGTTTTTCTTTTTCTTTTCTTCAAAATTGCATTTTTTCGATAAAACAGTCTCATGTATAATCTCATGCACATTCAATGAGCAAGCTGATGACGCCTTTGATCCACTTTCTCTTTTATGTTTTATTTACATGAAATAACAAGTTATTCAGATGTTCTGCTCCATTAATGCAAAAACGAAGATGACTTATGGAATGTTTAAGATCATCATTTCTGTAGCTTATGTTACAGATTTGTTATTCACATGTATTTAAAAATGAAATAAATATGATCTTATGTAGTAAAATAGGAAAAAAATTTGGATCATTGACATCATCAGCTTACTCATTGAATTTGCATGAGACTGTATAAAACAGCTTTATCGAAAAACTGCAGAACTTTACATGAAATCTTTACTCCGTTATTTTTCATCAAATTTTGATAGTCATAATAATAATAATAATTTCATTTATATATCGCTTCATACTGGTGTTTCTAAGCGCTCTGTTGTTCAGGTTAACTTAAATAATAACATGTAGAAATCTAAACATATTATTTATACATAAACTCAAATGAAAATAAAAATATATACTACTGGTGTGCGCCTCCAGAATCATACAGTGTGTGACACATTACAGTTTAAAAGGTGAGTTTTGAGAAGGATTTTGAATGAATCGACGGACGGAGCATTTTGGGGCGGGAGTTTATTCCATAGATTAGGGGCAATACATGAAAATGCACGGTCGCCATATCGAGTTTTGGTTCTTGGGCCATGAATAATTTTCATAGAAGAAGATGAACGGAGGGGTCTGGCTGAATAGGAGGATCGGAGAGATACTAGATTTTAAAGCTATTGTGGGTCAAGATTATGAGTTACCTTGTACACAATAAGAAGAATCTTGAAAGTAACACGAAAATTAACTGGTAGCCGGTGGAAAGAACGAAGAATGGGGGATATGTGATCATGTTTTCGAGTGAAAGTAACTAATCTAGCTGCAGTAGCCTATTTTTGATAAGCTGGAGTGGAGAGAGAGATAAGGGGGCCGTCACACTGAGGTCGTTCTATAACGTTCTATAACGTTCTTGCCCGTTCTTTAAAAAATTGCTGAACGGGCTTTGGTCGGGTTGGAACTTATAACTTTGAAAAATAATTTCTTGAATACGATACTAGGCAGTTCATAAATAGTTCTCGTTACGTCTATTCCGTCTTTATCGCGTCCGCAATACGTTGTTATCCAGTTCAGACCGAGTAAACGGCTCGTTCACTCTATACCGTTCGTAGCACGTCCAAACCGTCACTAAAAGTGCCTATGCGCAGCATGATAAAAGTTAGGTACCATGTTCGTAGTACGTCCTTCTCGTTCAGAGTAAGTTCTACCCGTTTAAGGAACGTTGTCACTACGTTTAATTTTAGAACTTGAATAATTAATATACAATGCTCGTTTGTAAGACGTCCTAGCACATCTTTAGAACGATTTAAGTACGGCAATTTCGTTTGTAGTACGTCCATATCGTTTCAGGTACGTTGCCACCCCGTTAAATTTTAGGACGAGATGGGCGCCCGATTTTTTTGAACACTTTTTTGAAAATCCGACCGAGCTAGTCCATGAAGTTCGAAAACAGAAGTATTTACTACGTCCACTCAGTTTACACACAGACTATGCCCGTTCGGCAAAATTTGCAAGGACGTAGTAGGAACGAGCTCAATGTGACGGGGGTATAAGAAAGATGAAGGCCAGCAAGGAGAGAATTGCAATAGTCCAAATGGGATGAGACAAAGGCATGTACAAGTTTTTCAGGACAGTCTGTGTCAAATAAAATGGTACAAGTGGAAAGCTTTTTTTTTTAAAGGTGGTAGGTGCCCTAAAAGAATTTTTTTTTTTTTTTAATCTCCTTTGGTAGTTTCATGTGTGTACTTCATACAACCTCTTTTTATCTTTTTTTCTTTTTTAATAAGGGGGGTTTAAAACATATTTTCATCATATATTATATGTATTATAGCACTTTCTTTTTGTGCGATTACACAAAATTGATTTTTTTTTTTTTTTTTTTTTTTTTTTTTTTTTTTTTTTTTTTTTTTTTTTTTTTTTTTTTTTTTTTCCATGAAAAATCTAAAAACTCAAGTTCTAATCATTGGATTTGTATGCAGTTTGGTAGAAGTGTGTGTCTTGAAGAGTACAACAACAAAAAATGATAGTGTAGAGAGGTTTATTGAACAAGTTCTAGGCTGGGTACCACAACAGAAAACACATCTTCACTCCAAATAAGTTAGGTCTCATCTGCCTGGGCATAGTAGCTACTTCTATGCCCCTTATTTAATCATGATATACTGAGCATGACCAAACGAATATATCATAAATAACAATTAAAGATAAAATACAATTAAAGTTTACCTACTATATATTAATGAAGAAGTTAGCCAATTGAGGCAAAGAGTAGGGAAGTCATGTGATATAGAAAAGGCGGGAAAGAGAGTAATCAAAATAGCTGAGAGATCAAGCATGGACAGAAATCAAGTACAACGAGAGTGATCAGATTAATTAGGGTGGTATCTCACTTCGCGGAGACGTCTCCGCAACGAATAAAAAGTATTAGATACATCTCCGAGACGTCTCCGCGACATTTTTCGAAAAATGTGACAAAGCAATTTTAAAGAACCGTCTCAAAGTTGTTTCCGCGACTCATGAAACGTATCCGCGACGTTTCATGAATCACAAAAACAACTTTGAGACGGTTCTTTGAAAATGCTTTATCACAGTTTCTGAAAACTGACGTCTCTCACACTTTTTATCAATCGCGGAGACGATATTTTCTATTCCGTCGCGGAGACGTCTCCGCGAAGTGAGATACCACCCTTAGGAATGCGAAACAGGTAATAGGAAGAGGTGATAACAAAGAGAAAGTTTATGAATGAAGATATCGAGACAATAAGGATAAGGTCACTGTGAGGACAAGTATAACAAGTCATCTGAGGACAAGAAACTTAGGGTGGTATCTCAGGGTAGTATCTCACTTCGCGGAGACGTCACCCCGACAGAATAGAAAATTTCGTCTCCGCGACGGGTAAAAAGTATTAGAGACGTCTCCGATATCACGGAGACGTCTCCGAGACGTCTCCGCGACAATTAATGTAAAAGAGAGTTTGTAGTAGTCTCGGAGACGTCTCTAATACTTTTTATCCTTCGCGGAGACGAAATTTTCTATTCTGTCGCGTAGACGTCTCCGCGAAGTGAGATACCACCCTTAAGTTCGCGGAGACGTCTCCTCAACAGAATAGAAAATTTCGTCTCCGCGATGGATAAAAAGTATCAGAGACGTCTCGGAGATCTCACGGAGACGTCTCTGCGATTTCGGAGACGTCTCTAATACTTTTTATCCGTCGTGGAGACGAAATTTTCTATTCTGTAGCGGAGACGTCTCCGCGATGTGAGAAATCACCCTAAGAGTCATTTCTGTGTACAAAAATAATAACCCGATAATAGTTTTTGTGCATGCTTCCCCCACAGGTCGAGTTATAAGAGTGGTATCTCACTTTGCGGAGACATTTTCGGATAAAAAGTAAACGGATAAAAAGTATTACAGATGTCTCCGCGACAGTTTTCAAAAACTGTAACTAAACACTTTCAAAGGACCATTTTCCACGACTCATGAAACGTCTCGGCGACGTCTCGGAGACGTTTCTAATACATTTTATCCGTCGCGAAAACGATTCCATCACGGAGACGTCTCCGCGAAGTGCAATACCACCCTAAATGTCTGTTCTGAATTTCTCCCTATCTTGATTTTTGTTGAATCCATGATTTTTACAATTTTATAATCTGAATATTCCTTAAAGGGATGTAGTAACATTGAATGATATTCAAATCACATTTATTCGATTTAGCTTATTTTGCCAACATAATTATAAACACTTAGGTCAGTCTGGTATCTCTTCAAAATTGCAAGCTAATTGCTTGCTTTACCTTCGAGATGTCAATGATTTCATACTCAAAATTTATAAACCAACACCGGATGGTTTATAAAACCATGTGCTTTTCCACACACCAATTTCCTGTTGTAAAGTCCCCCGTCTCTAGCGGCCTGGGGAGCTATCAGCAGAGGGTACTGGTGTTCGGCTGTATGCTTGGCATTGTTTGTTACACTGTTTTAAGGTAGTAAATGACTTCCATTTGATTTGAAACTTTCAGTAGTTTGCTTTTACTGTTGGAACAATATAATTTTATTAATATTGATATAATTGCTCTTGTTTTTTAAATATACTATATCCCTTTAAAGCCATCATTAATTCATCACAAAAGAGTCAGAGAATTAAATTAATTACAACAGCTCCCGTCTCAACCTCCATCATTTGACCAGTACATTAACCTATATGCAATGGTTACATCATGTTTGAATACACATAATTCATGAATATAATGCAAAGTAAGAACTTAAAAGTTGCGAAATGTATTGTTATTGCTCAATAATAGTCACAAAGGAATTCAATTTGCAACATTTGACTTCTGACTTGTTATAACATTCAGGTGTTCTGTGCTAACAAGAACAACATCATTGTTACAATTACGCTGTCGTTGAAAAGAGGAATAAATGAACTTGACAATGGTATAAAATTCAATAAAAATTAGAAAATACCCCCAAAGTTACATGGACCTAAAGTAGAGTTGCGGAACTTCAATTTGATCAATCAAATCAAATCGTATAATTTGATGTATTTATATATCATATTCATATTTATTTATATGAACAGCAATAACACTTGCTCCTGAGTGTATGTTATATTATTATAATACAAAGCGCCATTATGTTTTTATTTAATTGTGTCATTTTCAGTTTAATCGATGCAGACTGTATTTATCGTTTGTTGCCCTCTACGAGGGAACTCGTCCCTTGCAGGCCGACATCTGTTTATGTGTGGCATAAAAAGCCCGTGTAAGTTGGCTTTATTAAACTTGTTATTTACTGTAACTGGTTTCCATCTTTGTCTAATTTATTGTCGTAGGGGAGACCGCGGACAATTGTAACAGAGGCCCCATCCCTAGCAGAAACACACTACAAAGTTAACCTGTGTACAGAACATGCGCATTTCATCGCTCCATATGCTGTTTGAGTGTAAGCAGATTTAAAGGGTTCGTGGAACATTCTAAAGCAAGAAAAAAAAGGTAATATCTCACACTACCCAATCTTTTTCTTCTGCATGAGAAAATATGCGGTTGAGCTCTGACTGCCATTTTTATTAATTTAGAAATTATGTTCTTATGCATGTATGTTGCTTAAGTTTCAACGATGAATACCTAAGCTAAGATATAAAAAATCTCTCTAAATATCGTCGCCCTCCTCAGGGGCAATAGGAACAACGTGTTAACAAAGTACCTTTGCCCCATACCGAGCCCCGGGACCGCCCCGGGACCGCCCCGGGACGCTGCCACAGCCCGTACACTGCCCCAGTAACCCCATACCAGCCCCCTGCCCATACCATGCATATAGCAAGTGGAAAATAATGTAAATGAGTCAAGAATTGTCATGTTTTATTATAATTAGTTTATGTGGTTTTAATGAAGTCGTGTGACGTAGGCATATTTGGATTATGTAATGATAAGTGATTAACGTCTTGATCAGAGACTACGTCTTGTCATCTGAGCGGCCAAGATGGAACGTTGTCGACGTCGTATCTCCTCAATAAAGATCATCATTAATTTTAGATGACACAGTTTAGTAAGAGCATCCTGTTGTTATTATTAGTGTACTACCAACATCAACTAATGATATATGATGTCAGAACTGGTTTCGAATCAGCCTTAGGAGGATTTTGAGGGAATTTTTGCGATGATCTTAGCTAATGCTTCAAAGAATGGATTAGGTGCAGTTCTCCTACAACAGCATGAACAGTCATGGCATCCAATAATTGCATATGCATCAAGAGCAATGCTAGATGCAGAGACCTGCTACGCGCAAATGGAAAAGGAACTGTTAGCGATCACATACGGATGTGAGAGGTTCATATGGTCGAGTGATCGAGGTAGAGACTGACCATAAACCTCTCGATCCATTGTTCACTAAAGCATTGGGTGACTGTCCGATAAGGATTAAATGTCTCATGATCAGGGTTCAGATATATCACTTGAAGGTATTCTATACGCCTGGTAAGTTCACTTACACAGCAGACACGCTGTCGAGAGCGGTTGATCCCGAGGCAGATCAGAATTAACGAGAAGAAGACATAGGTACAAATGTAAATGTAGTGACAGAGAGATTACCTGCAAGTAGTAACAGCAAGAAACAATTCGTTGAAGAGACAAAGAAAGGTAACACATTACAGCAACTGCTATACAAGTAATCAGAGATGGGTGGCCAGCTGAAAAACACATATCGGTATGTCAGTTGGGTGTTAGAGAATTTTGGAAATTCTATAGGAGTGTGCTACCAGAAGCCCAGGGCTTCATTTTGAAGGGCAATATGTTAGATAGTACCGATGTCAATGAGAAAGCAAGTGCTAAAGGTATTCATGAAGGGCATTTGGGAATAGAGAAATGCAAGAGAAGGGCCCTTGAAGTTCTGTATTGGCCACAAATAAACCAAGATGTAACAAACATGGTTCAAGTCTGTGTGACATGTCAGTTGTACAAAACAACAAGAGAGTCTAAAACAACACTAGTTTCGAGATAGACCCTGGGAAAAGTTTGTTCAGACTTATTTTCATTCAATGGTAGGGACTATATCTATTAGTAGTAGATTACTATTCCCAGTTCATAGAGCTAAGTCAAATGTCAACAACAAGTAGTAAGTCGGTAATCACAAAATTCAAGGAGATTTTTTGCGAGACATGGAACTCCTTTTGAATTAGTCACAGACAATTGTCCTCAATATGCGAGTTCTGAATTCAAACACTTCGCAAGAGACTGGGACTTTGTTCACACAACTATGAGTCCGTATTATCCTCAGTCTAATGGTCGTGCAGAGGGAGCAGTCAAGAGTGCTAAGAATCTACAGAGAAAGTGCCAGCACAGTAACCAAGATCTAACTTGCCCATAATGGACAACCTCCTTAATCCACAGAACATTGATTCTCGTCAATTGAAGGGAAAAAGGAAGAAAAGGCAGAAGGCGAAGCAAAAACAACGTCATGATCAACATGCTCATGATTAGATCTACCATGCAGAGCTTAACATAGGTCAGCATGTAGGACTTCTTGGCATGAACACTAACAGATGGTCAGAGGAAGGTATTGTTAAGACCAAGCTAGAAACAGGTCTTATCTGGTACAAACTGAACACGGTGTAATACGCAGAGGAAACCGTCGTCACATCAGACCAATTCGTCGTAAGAAACCAGATATCGCACACGATGTCGACTACGATGACGATCAGCCAGAGAACGTCGAAGATGACAACGATGCTAATCCACCAGCAGATGACGCGCCATCGACATGGACAGCAACGCGAAAAACCCAGAAGCGGACGCACCAGATCACTTAATTGAACATTAATTAAATCTACAGGAACTGCATGAAGAAACGTTTATTAAAAACCAAATTGATAGAAATTAGACTGGAGAATAATTATAACAGAAACTCACAGGAAATAACTTGGAAACAACAAACAGAACACTCAACGCAAGCAGTTTTATCTTTGAAAGAACTTTAATTATTGGACTCTTAAACAAAGGAACTCAGTTGAAAATTATACATCACCAAATGAAAAGTTGTATATATGTTTGTGTTATTGATGGCTGTTTACAGAAACAAGGTAAAAACAGGCTTCAAAAATAATATTATGTTTTATAAGTTTGTTAAGACACCTCAGATGAAAAAAAAAAATGTCTAAAATCGAGACAAGCTCTTTCAAAGAAAGGGAGGTGTAATGATAAGTGATTAACGTCTTGATCAGATACTACGTCTTGTCATCTGAGCCACGCTGATCTGAGCGGCCTACGATGGAATAAAAATCATTATTTAGATGATACAGTTTAATAAGAGCATCCTGTACGTTATTATTAGTGAACTTCCAACATCAACCAATGAGATAGATCATCGCATCTAACTCCTGCGTCATCCGAATGATCGCAATAGTGGAAGACAGGACCATTATTTCTACAGTCATAGATATCCGTTTCTTCTCCGGTACACATGACATTATCAAGGATGATAGGTCCAGGACCTTGTCCAAATGCAGCATCACTAAGAGCGATTCCGGTATCACCAAGACCAAGGCTTCGACACACCACTCCAGCATCGACATCATCCCAACCTTCATCGCAGACGGTTCCCCATACTCCATTTACTCCACCGTGAAGGACCTCGACTCGACCTTCGCTTCTTGATGATCCATTGACAAGACGAATTGTTGGAGCTACAGACATAAGGGATTGCATCAAAATGTAAGATTTAATCAAGCGTGATTCGGAACCAAAATCAAGTTTATGCACTTGCTATAACCGTAACAAACTAAATAAATAAATGAATAATAAATAAATAAAAGATAGATAATTAAAAAGGTACAGCTAAATATATCCGCAACCCAAGCACTAATCTGCTAATATACATGTAGGTTTCCCGGTCAATTCTACACTATTTTTTAAATCGAATTCGTTTATGTTCGTTCAATTAAATCGATACCCCATGGAGCAGAGCTATCGGTATTTGAATTAATGTTTAGATTATGTAATTACGATCACACTTCGGACGAAAGTGCTTGTAAGATATGTCAAATTGATTGGAGATAGTTTAAACTTTACCGGGAAAACCTACATTAAATCAATTTAAAACATTGAACTTTAGAATAAAGACGTGTGACGTACTTGGATAAATGCATCTCACTCCTGCGTCATCCGAATGATCGCAATAGTGGAAGACAGGACCGTTATTTCTACAGTCGTAGATATCCGTTTCTTCTCCGGTACACATGACATTATCAAGGATGATAGGTTCAGGACCTTGTCCAAATGCAGCATCACTAAGAGCGATTCCGCTGTCACCAAGACCAAGGCTTCGACACACCACTCCAGCATCGACATCATTCCAACCCTCATCGCACACGGTTCCCCATACTCCATTTACTCCACCGTGAAGGACCTCGACTCGACCTTCGCTACTTGATGATCCATTGACAAGACGAATTGTTGGAGCTACAGAAATTATGGTAAAATTTAAGGGGGCCGTCACACTGAGGTCGTTCTATAACGTTCTTGCCCTTTCTTTAAAAAAATTGCTGAACGGGCTTTGGTCGGGTTGGAACTTATAACTTTGAAAATAATTTCTTGAATACGATACTAGGCAGTTTATAAATAGTTCTCGTTACGTCAATTCCGTCTTTATCGCGTCGCATACGTTTTATACAGTTCACGACCGAGTAAACGGCTCGTTCACTCTATCGTTCGTAGCACGTCAACCGTCCTAAAGTGCTATGCCAGCATGTAAAGTTAGGTACCTGTTCGTAGTGTCCTCTCGTTAGAGTAAGTCTACGCGTTTAAGGGAACGTTGTCCTAGTTAATTTTAGACTGGAAGGCCAGTTACGTTTTTTGACATGTTCAAAAAAAAAATCGGAATGCCTTCCGTTCTCTCCGCTCTCGGCCGTTCGCCAAGTTTCCGTAAACAGATTGTAAACGGTGCTTGCTACGTAGATTCTAAGGTCTTGAACTACGTTCAGTCCGTTTGTAACACAGATTGAGGCCGTTCACCAAGAATTACAAGGAACGCAGTTGAGAACTAGCTCAGTGTGGACGGGAATTATGACATGCGTTCTGTTTAAAATTGAACGTATTGCTATCCATGCTTTTTCGTAACTTCAAGACTATTAATGAATTACAATGCCGTTTGTTAAGACGTCCTAGCACTCTTTAGACGATTTAAGTACGCAATTTCGTTTGCAGTCGTCCATCGTTTCAGGTCGTTGCCACCCCGGTTAATTTTTTGCGAGTGGGCGCCCGTATTTTGTAACACCATTTTGAAAATCGACCGAGCTAGTCATGAAGTTTCGAAGATCGTAAGTGTTTTACTACGTCCACTCAGTTTACACACAGCATGCCGTTCGGCAAATTGCAGGACGTAGTAGATGGACTCAGGTGCGGGTATAATCAAGAGCTTGTGTACTGGTAATCAAATCAAGTTTATTACCCCGTCACAATGAGTCGTTCTACTACGTCCTTGCAAATTTGCCGACGGGCATAGTCTGTGTGTAACTGAGTGGACGTAGTAAATACTTCTACGATTGTTTCGAACTTCAGGACTAGTCGGTCGGATTTCCAAAAAACAGTGTTTCAAAAAATGGGCGCCCATCTCGTCTAAAAAATTTAACGGTGTGGCAACGTACCTGAAACGAGATGGAACGTACTACAACGAAATTGCCGTATTAAATCGTCTAAGATGTGCTAGGACGTACAAACGCAAGCATTGTATATTAATTATTCATTCTAAATTAAACGTAGTGACAACGTTCCTTAACGGATAGGACTTACTCTGAACGAGAAGGACGTACTACGAACTACGTTTTCAATTTTAAACAGACGGCTGTATATTCCCGTCACATGAGCTGTTCTCACTGCGGTCTAGGTAGTTCTTTGTGAACGGGCTCCAATCTGTTACACACGGACTTGAACGTAGTGAGACCTTTTTGAATCTAGTTACAGCGTTTACAATCTGTTTACGAACTTGGCGAAAGGGCCCGAACGGAGAGAACGGAAAGGCATTCCGATTTTTTTGAACATGTTAAAAAAAATCGTAGGCCTACTGGCTTCAAGTTCTAAAATTAAACGTAGTGACAACGTTCCTTAAACTGGTAGGACTTACTCTAAACGAGAAGGACGTACTACGAACGTGGTACCTAACTTTTATCATGCTGCGCATAGGCACTTTTAGTGACCGTTTGGACGTGCTACGAACGGTATAGAGTGAACGAGCAGTTTACTCGTTCTGAACTGGATAACAACGTATTGCGGACGCGATAAAGACGGAATTGACGAGAACTATTTATGAACTGCCTAGCATCGTATTCAAGAAATTATTTTTCAAAGTTATAAGTTCCAACCCGACCAAAGCCCGTTCAGCATTTTTTTTTTAAACGGGCAAAAACGGGCAAGAACGTTATAGAACGACCTCAGTGTGACGGCCCCCTAATTCACTTGCTAACTGTGAATCAATCAATCAAACAATAAAAACAGGGGCCGCGGAACCGGGGAGGGGACTGGGGGGCTTCAGCCCCTCCACTTTTTTTTCAGCAAACGTGTACAAAAACGCACAAATGACCATAGATTTATGATATTTGGCCTGTTCAGCCACCCCCCCCCCCCCGAAATCCGGTTCATCCCCTCCCCTTTTAAACGCGCTCCGCGGCCCCTGAAAATAGGGTACAGCAATTATATATATCCGCAAACTGATAAATTAGTTAAATTCCACTTAATCAAGGACAACCCCTTTTCCGAGTGAAACAAAGAGTAATCATTCGAAGCACTAAATAATCAATTTAATGTCATTGTCGAGAATCAAATCCTAGTCCATTGAATTTGATAACTTCAGAAGGACAGTGAAGCTGCCCGGAACATCGAGCCCTTCGGCTAGAGAACTGCCTCATCTCTTTTATTCCAATCTAATGTTTAAGGTCCTTTTCGATACTCATTCAATAAAATAATTCTTTTGCTATCGTTTCTATCATCATTTTCACTTCTCTTTCCTACTTGCCTCAACTTTTATTCCTTTCTCGTCTACTTCCTCATAAGTGTTTTTTTTTTTTCTGGACTAACAAAATGGTGTATCTTAAAACCTTGTTAATATTTACCTCATCCTATTACATGGAATAGAGGTGCATACAATAACATATATTTCAATATATAAAATAATCGTTATAATTCGTTACGGCACAGATACTAGCAAATTAATATAAATCTTTCACTCGCTTGAAACGAGTGAAATTATTCAACCCGCAATCGAAATTGAGCGAAAAGTCAGACGAATGATTCTGCACTGACATGTACTTACAACTGAGTGCTTTTTAAGGCGATTTGACGGTGAGTTTCTTCCACTCTAACTTAGGAGTGGTACATTAACTCCTTCACATTTTAGGTGTCTCACTCTCCTAACAAAATGTTTATTTCAATTTGGAAGCTAATTTGACTCTCATGTACATGTATATTATGTACAATGGCAAGAAACGGTCGTAAAAACCTTCGTATTTGTTGTGCAAAACTTTTGATTGAAATATAATAATCCTCACCCTCTACTAAAATGAATCATAAGAAATTACAATTAGAATATGTTAAATATAATAACGTAACTATCACACTAATTCGAAGAGTATGTGAACTTATGAAGAAAACAAATGTTTAAATTTATAGACCTATGCATTTCTCTCGAGCGTTCAGCAGTTCGCATGAAATAAAGTAATTTATTCTCATGTTAATAAACCAACTTCAACCCCTTTTGATTTTAATGAATGAATCCAATTCATCCCACTCTCAAAAAG